>JBBMOE010000015.1:12550186-12619877 GCA_037975065.1 Chaetodon trifasciatus
CTCCCCCCTCCTCTCCTCTCCTCCCCTCTCCTCTCCTCTCCTCTCCTCTCCAGTATTTGCTGATGTCTTGCTGATGTGACGACTAATCCTGAGTGTACCTTCTTTTTACCAGCACAGTGTGAAACCACATCTGCATCCTGCACTCATGTACTCTTTGCAGCAAGAGTGTGTGTGTGTGTTTGTGTGTGTGCGCGTGCACGCTTTTCTTTCTCTCTTTCTCTTCAACTATCTTTCCTCTTAACTGAAAACTGGATGTCTGTTTATGAAATATTGGTGGTGTGTGAAGAAAGGGAGAAAACGGGTTTGATTTGAAGTTTGCTTTTTCATTTTAAACCAGCATGGTTTGGGTCTAGTTTGCTCCTGACGTTTGGCATGTCTTTAATGGCTCCTGTTGAAGACAGCGCCCCCTGAGGACCATTTCATGTCAATACAACCATGCTGGGGTTTTCCTTCACTGCACTGTGGATTGAATTCAGCTTTGTTTGCACTCACTGCTGCCTCTTGCGTTTGTCACTAAGAACGGCTAAGTTTGAACCCATTTGTTGACTCTCCACATCATTTTTTCTCCTCTGTTTTCTTTCCAGCCCAGAGAAAAGGGCCGAATGAGATTTCATCGTCTACAGAATGTCCAAATAGCACTGGACTTCCTCAAACAGAGACAGGTATGCGCACAAACAGAAGAACACAACATGTCGTGTCACATGCTTCTTGTGTCCTTGTGTGGCGTCCACATAAATAAATATCTTAAGATAAGTATTGGTCCAGTTTGAAGTGTGCTCATGCTGTCGTTCATGTTGTTCTGTAAGGGTCTCCAGGTTTTAGTCGCTCACTGTTACCGTCAATGTCAGCATGTTTCCAAGGGTACAACAAAACAATGATGAACATGAACAATGAATGATAAAATGATCATCTGATCATCCATTCTGTAGCTGCAGTACGGTGCCCCCCCACACTGCATCTTTCACCCGCTCTTGCTATCATGAATTCAACTTTCTCACTTACTCTGCAGCTCTTCATTAACTGTCAAGATGCAGCTTTTTCTCTCACTTAAAACACCTCTTCCTCCACATCTCTCAATCCTCCATCTTTCTTAAATTGCATCTCTCGTCTGTCTCGCCTCGTTCCCTGGAGACATCCGTGGTGGAGGGCTAACCTTTTCTTCCTCTGAATCCTCTCTGAGTGTCACTGAGACCTAATTATACAGCCGCGGCGGCTCGGCTTAGCTGGAACCACAAGATTTAACAAGGTCTCAGAGAGTCTCTTGCACATAATGATTTTCGGAGGGGAGATCATTTTTTATCCTTAACATGCAGAAGTGAAGATGAGTTATGTGTTTTCCTCTTGCTGGTCCAATCTGGTGTATCTGAGAGTGTGTTAGTGACTAAAACTGACTACTTTTTGTTGTGATAAGTGTGTCAGTTAAAACTCATTTCTGCCATAGCAGATCTTCTCATTTTGACTGTTTTGTTAGAAAACCAAACAAATCTTCCGTTTTCCTGTTTTCAGGTCAAGCTTGTGAACATCAGGAACGATGACATCACCGACGGGAACCCCAAACTGACGTTAGGTCTCATCTGGACCATCATCCTTCACTTCCAGGTCTGTGCCCTTCACATGCTGCTCTGTCACTCCTGCTCTGTGTTTCCGGTGTTCAGATTAATGAATCGTTATTGAATGTACATAACTTCTTGAGACCTTCATTGGAAAGCTTATTGGGCAGCTAAAGGTACTTACATCCAGCTCTTAATGAAACAGTACCTCTAATTGATTATGTAATAATTGAGTTATGGTTCACATAATTACTGCTGTGACACAGTCTGGATTTTATATGGACTGGAATGAAAGCAAAGCATCGCTCCAAATGTGGATTTTATTTTGGTGTTATCCTGTTGCTATTCAACATCTCTGTCCAGCTGTTGGGATTGGAGTTTTTACCACTGCCAGGATGAGCTTAGCTCTGTGTGTGTTTGTCTGTCTGTGTGTGTCTGTGTTGGCAAACCAGTGTTAACTTATGCAACAGAAGGGTTTGCTTTTTGCACTACTGACTGGAAACTATCTCTGCGCTGGCCCTTGCTGGAAGTTGTCCTCTAAAACATGACATGAGGACACTGTTTGGCTTCAGTTTGGCAGCTGGACAGCCTGGTCATGAAAAATGAACAGGGGACATGTTCAGTCTTTAGGCTTTCATATAAACCCTGATCCTGGGTTTACAGTTTGTTCCTGTATATGAAGCATGTCCTATTTGTGTCACCTGTGGGCGCAAAGCGCTTCATCAGTGCAGAGAATAAAGCTCTGTAGAGCCAGGATGTTGGTGGTTTCACAATCAGTCCAGAGGGAGTACACCATGTAGACTCTAATTATCTGAAAAGGTACATACTGTTATTTTTATCTGCACCACCCAGCTGCACTGTAATATCCACAGCGATCAGGGATTGAACTTCAGCTGTATACAGCTTGCTGATTAAATTATTGGCACATTAGCAGTTGCTAATAGCATATAGATATTTTGTTTTTGCGCTTTTGTGGCTTAAGCTGAGTATTCAGGTTATTTTCTGCAATCACATCATCAGGACTTGTCGCGATTGTTCTAGTGACAAGACAGTGCAACCCTGTCTGCAGGCTACAGACAAAAGCAAATAATGCCAAAGCATTTCACATGAAACATCCTCAGCATCTAATTTTTGGAACAGACAGCTCTTTTTGTCCCTTTAGTTTCAGATGAGGTCATGAATTAATTGTAATTACTATGGTTAACCACTAGACTGTGCTGTCACGTGACTGTCAGCAAGGTGACACTGCCGGCTGGTTGCGATGGAGACAGTAGTGCATGACACCCTGGCAACTGTTCCAGTGAGCATGACTCAGCAGAACATGGTGTTACAGAGAGAGAGAGAGAGAGGTGGATGGATGAAGTGATGCAGGAGGAAAACTAGAGGACTAACCCAAAGATGATGGACGGGACGGGAGCTGAGACAAGTTGTTAAAAGAGGGATTAAAAAAAAATAAATTTCAGTTTCCAGAGTTCATTGTTTCACAGAGCTCTGTGTGTCTGCTCTGAGCTGTGGTTAGATGATTATTACTGTAAATGCATGGTGGTAGATCAGCAACATGTAACACGTATCTTCTATATGTTCAGTTTCACCCCTTCTCCTTCTCAATGTCCTCATATCTAATGTGTACTTATACCACAAAAGTACAATATAGATGGAATAATGTTATACTATGAGTTGAGCTGGACTTGTTTCAGTTCTTTTCAAAAAGGGACGAAGGAGCATCCACCTCAAGGTCACACTCAGTCTCCTGTTTGACAGTGACCAACACCGCTGTCAGTCAACACCTTTTGTTTGCAAGTTATAGCAGTGTTTTTACTGACATTTTACACTTTGTCAGAATCGTGGTTGTAAAGGTTAAAGTTTATGTTGTGCGCTGAAAACCAAATGTCCACTCACAGTTCCTGGTTGTACAGCGTATTACAGCAGAAAGCTGCAGAAGGTTCATCCTGCAGCGACTGTAGTTTTGTTACCTGTGTTTCACTCAACATGCCTTAAAAATTCACTCCCTAAAAATATGTGACCCAGATCAGCAGAGAAATCTATAATCTCCTCATTGGTCCCATTATTGCACCGGCACATCAAGTTCCACATTGGTCTGATAATGATGATGATGATGAAGCCATTTCTGGAAACAAGCCTCCAGGTCTTTGTGACCAGGACATGTATGTGCTAATGAATGACTCAGCACATCGGCTATTTATAGGAGCTCGCTCAGTGAGCTATCATTTTTCATTTGGGTTGTAACTGTTGTTGGTCATTATTTCACAGCACATCAAGTTACAGATGAGGTGGTATCTCTGTCTTACCTCACTCAGACTACCTGCTTTCTCAGCGATCCTGCTGGAGTCAAAGCTTTGAACTCAGGTGTTACCTGTCAGTCACCTTGTCCTGTGTCGAAAGCGTTTATAGCAAATAAAGTGAAAACATCAACCTCTTCTGCAAGACAGTGGCAAAAGCTTTTATTTTAATGCTGCTTGTTAAGGTGTGTAGAAGACATTCTCACATCTTTTCTGAGATCCACACTTCACAGTATTAGGAGGTTTGATAAATAGCCTTAATACTTTAATGTTTTCATTATTATTGAGCAACAAACCTGTGTAGAAAGACTATCACAGCTATGATTGTCAGAACAGTCAAAAAAGCTATGATAGAAATTACTCAGTCTTATAATTCATCAATACCTGTTCAACTACTCCTTTTTAAAACATGACTGCAGTTACTTAATCAAGCAACTAGGTGGCACCAGTTAGCTCAGTATTGTATTTGACCCTGCTTGAGTTGTTCCTGTCTGTGGGCCCTCCCTCTGCTGTGCTGTGTCTGCCTGTGATTGGATAAGCTAGCTGTACGTCACTGATAATTCCTTGTGAGATCATATCTGAGCTGCTGAAGAAATTCGTCACTGTTGCTCTGATTTGCTTCAATAGAGTCAGCAGACGTGGGACAGTTTATGAGTGTTAATTCTGACCCGTATTACATCAGTCGATCACCATCTGTGTCAGTTAAAACTGACTTCATGTCTGCTCCTGCACACGCTGGGTTGAATTAGTTAAATGCCCTTAAGTGAACATGTTCAATGTACCACTATGCCAAGCATGTCCCCAGTGTGTAGAAAACTTCCAACTTCAGATGTCACACCTCTCATTTAGATATGCTAATGTCCTGCTTCCACCATGGAGCCACATATGTAGCATTGCCTACAAAAGCTGATGTACAGTGCGATGAAGACAGCACTTATAAAGATGACATGGCCAATGTTTATCTTCAGTGCTTTGAAAAAATCCTCTGTACAAACCTCATTCATCTCCTTAACATTTGTTTGTCCTTTTCAACGTAACACGGCAACATGATGTTTAGTAATATAAATAAATTGGAAGTCTTGGAGTTCATTATCCTTCTTCTGCATATTCTGCCATATTGGTTGGGGGCAGCATTAAATTACTTTGAGGAACATGGCGTAAAATCTTGCTGGCTGTTTATTGCTTGGACTGAGCAGTGCAGCTCTTAAGTGCTTGCAAAGCCAGATGTGGGCTTTTTCCATCACAGTAATTATTTCTGGTCAGAGTTGTGTGACTTAACTTAGATTTTTCTTTTTGATTTGCCTTTCAGGACAGCTTTGGGATATAAGAACATAAAAGCTCAGCTTCTTAAAGCTACTCTGAGGGCAGATTGAGCCTGAATTATGATAATTAAAATCTCAAGATCAATCACTATGCTTCTGTGCACATTGTTAACAAAAGAGCCGCCAAATATACGAGCAGAGGAAAGTCCAACATGCAGCGGTTGTATCTTGTGAAACGCTGACTCTGAGTTCAGATGAAGGTTGCAGTCTGATTATGACAGCTCATGATGCCATGGAGCGACAGTGAAGGCATGAAAGCCTTGGGGACTTGATTAGTGCTTTTCTCCCATTGGCTCATGCCTTTTCCATGTGTGTTTGTGAGTGTTGTTCTCGTATGCTTTCAGTGCCTTCGTTTAATGAGACAAGATGGATTGGCATCGCTTTCAGCATTGGAGAGCGCCGCCTGTTAGTGGTCTCCATCCATATCTGTCTCTGTGAAAACATTCTGCGTACATTAGGCACTTACTGTATATGCGAAGTATCAGGAGTTCATTAATCTGCAGCGTTGGTGCCAGTTGGTGATGAATCCTCTTCTGCTGCTGTGTTACTACCTGCTGCACTGTACAGGATCACAATTAGGTATGAGCTGTGTTATCCATCTTATGTGCAGTGATGGTGGGTGGAGGCCTGTAGAGGCTTTAAGACTGTTTGTGGCAACAGGCCTTTAATTGTGTTCAGTTTTGTATGAGTTGAATGGAATGCTGCATTACTACTTTGGGTGGCCAATATGCATCAAATATTCCATCCCGGGATTATTTTGTTTGTGCGATTAACTGTCCAATGGAGACATTTGAGTAGATGAAACCAGGAAGTGGTTGAAAATTTAGCTTGACAAATGATTTAAACACTTAATCCATTCATTAATAATCATTTCTAGCACAGCGCTAACCGTTTCTGGATTTTAAAAGTCAGGCTGAAAAGGACTATTTTGGGCTAATCCAGTGGATATAATGCTTGTAAAATCCATGTACCTCATCACATTGATGCAGACTCCATGTTGCCATTAAACAGTCTTGTTCATTGATCAGCGTTGCCTGCGAGGACCTAATACAGCAGCAATATTGAAAGCTTGGCTATCTCTGTTAAACAGTATAGAAAAATCTGCCGCTTCCATTTACTCCGTTTCCCAATCTTAGCTGTAATAATGTGTGTGTGTGTGTGTGTGTGTGTGTGTGTGTGTGTGTGCCCCCTATTTCCCCCATGTCTCGGCTCTTGATCCTTTCACAGCCTCCATCATCCCCTCCTGGTTTTCCTCTGTCCTTTTCAACTTTCTCTTAATTCCCTCAAATCTCTTTCCTCGCTCCCTCCTTCTCCGTGCTCCTTGTCTTTTCATCCCAGGGCCATTCATAACCTGTAGCTTGGTGGACAGATTGAAGGGAATAGATGGAAAGAGAGTGAGAGCAAAACAGATTGAAGTGCTTTCCTGCTTCTCATTTATGTTGCGGAGACGCAACAGTCTGATTTAGATTTGATTTCTCTGCTGCCTGCTGTTTTCTCTCTGTCCCTGTTGCAGCCTGTCATTCAGGGAAGCTTTTGGGTCAAGTGTGTGTGTGTGCATTTGTGTGTTTGTGGCATAGAAAGCTGCTCACTAACAGCCAAGAGAGAGAGCTAGAGAGAGAGAGAGAGAGAGAGAGAGAGAGGCAGGAGTAACAAGGAAGCGGATAGGAGGAGGAGAGCCAAGGAGGGAGGGGTGGATTGTGAGAGTGAGAGATCGAGCAGAAGAGAGTGTGAAGCTGCAGCAGCCGGGAGATAAAAGCTTTTCTCTCCCTCTGCCGGCATCTGCGAGCGAGGGATAAAGCAGAGGAGTGAAGCCAGCCGAGGGAGAGACGAGCCCAGGCTGCCTGCTGTCACTGGAGCTCCTGGCTTCTCCCGATCAGCAGGCCTCAAACCACAAACGCACGGCAGGACAAGACACACTCGTGGACACGTATGCAGAGGGACTCATACAGTTGACCAGGGGACCGCCCAACCTCGCAGGCACAAACACACACTCATGCTTTCTCCTGGACATCCACACACTCGCTGTTTCTCCAGCCTCCACCGTATCAATCGGATCAATCCAGCCATGCTTGCCTGACGGAGCCATGGTTTCCTTTTAGCTGGAGACGCCCTGTGGTCCTGTTTTTCTCCCTGCACGTCTTTGTTATTTAAGGGGACATGGAGAGCGGACCCTCTTCTTCTAACCTCTGCCACTGTGCTGCGTGGAGTTCAGGACTGCCCTTCACTGGACACTGAATCCCCTTGGCTCAATTCCAGATACACATCTGTACCTGAAGTAGGTCTGCTACTAGAACTGGATCTTGACAAGACCTTAATTAAGCAACAGAGGACCAGTCTCTTCCTCCCTTCCTTCCTCCTCCTCAACCTCAGAGTCCAGTTCTGGCTCCTGCCCCAGATGCCTCTTCCTAATTAGATCTGGTGGATGTGAAGAGTTAATAAGAGACAAAAAGGCACAAGAGAGGAGAAACGGAACAAGAGCCTTTCCCCCAGCCTGCTGCTGTTTGTTTGTCTCGGTATAAGACATGGTCTAAATACCCCGCACCTCCTGCAAACTGTGGATTTTGTCAGGTTGTTGCATCGCCGCACTGCACCACCTGATGAAGGGGAAGCTTGCCTGAGTAACTGGCAGACTGACAGCAGGACACAGGAGGTTTATGATCGGACTGTACTGGAACACAATTCCCAGCCAACTCTGATCCTCAGGGAATCTGACATTGAGGTGGGGGAAATCTTTGCACTGGTATCCAGGGGAGAGGTATCTGATGCTCAGCTGTCTAGGGATCTTAAGGTGGAGTCTGTCTGCATTCAGCTGCCTCCAGATAAAGACCAGCACCCTACTAAGGCACAGAGCGGCATTTTGCGGGTCTTTTCGACTACCACGAGTTGATTCCACATGTATCTGGATGCCTGAGAAGAGCATTGTAAAACTGTAGACTTTCCCGCCAATCACATGAATGGGAGAAATTAATGCCAATGATTTTGGATTCCAACACAATGACAACAATGGTTCCTTAAGAGGAGGAAGACACACAAGCTGGAAGGATTGACACATCACATGAGACGCCAGCTCAATGAGCAGCATAAATCGTGGGAGGATGACAAGGAGAGGTATCGGGGCAGGAAGCTGATGCACTGATTGAGTATTTAACAAGCTGTCAGTGTATTGGCTGATTCTCCCAGCAATCTGTGGCAGCATTGGCTGACTGCACACTATCTCTCATCCACAACCAATCTGGGCACCGTGCTGCCTCGGCAGAATGAGACACCAAGCTCGCCGTTACTACGGGGGATATCGACAGTATCACTGTTGATACTACTTCCACTACGAGTGCTGTGACAGATAGGATTCCTAACAGCCTGTTGTGTGGCTGACTTGCATTACAGATTTTACTTCTCTCCTCTTGCACTGCAAATAACATTACCACAGTAGGAGAGGGCCATCATTAATTCATGACCTCAGACAGATGCTAGATCTGAGTGTAGATAGAGCTCTTGGATTACACGTGCACCTGGAGCTGACAACAGATCTTAGCATCACTTTGTTTGTGGTTTATCGAGGAAGAGAGGAATGGAATTGCAACAGATGATGGTGTTGTTTTTTTTGGTGTTGTAAATGCAGTCACCTCGTCCCTTTGAAGGAATTATGACATTGAATAAAGAAATGACATAAGGCTGCTACTGATTCGGACACTCCCAGAAATCCTGCAGTACATACAGACCCAGTCTTTCAAAGACACATGCAGTGTGTGTGAAGCAGCTGGATGAGCTAATGGGCTGAACAACACCAGACTGCGCTACGTTTTTCTCTCTGCCACACTCTTCATCCCTGCCTGAGACATTGCCTTACACCAGGTAACAGCTCACCTGCCAAAAGCCTGGTGACAAATCAGACACCTAACCAAATTTATTTTCATCCCTCGTGGCTCAGCTGACGTATCTGTGTCTTTGTGTCCTTGACTGCGACCACAAGTCTTCTGGGATCAAGGAAACCCACTAAGTGAAGCAGCCAGCTGCCTGCACGTATACGTACACTGTTAAACAGCAGGGCCCTTTGAGAGAGCATGACTGGCCAGTGCACTGCCTGAATCCAAGTCAGGTGAGGTGAAGGAAAGAGGAAGGACAGGGTGGGAGCTGTGATACGTCAGCCTGCAGCTGCCTCCCCGGCTGTGACTGAACCATTAACTGCCTGAGGAAAAGACTGACTTTCCCTCTCTCCCCTTTGCTGACAGCTCATACCATCCATCTCCTTATTCTCCAGGTTGTATTTAAGATGGTGCCGTGGAAAATGGAGCTAAACCTGCTCTTCGGAACTTCACATTATTAACAGGTGTCAGATTAATGAGGGAACTGTCGCAGCTCTCACTGGCAAGCCTATCTGAACATTTCCTCTAAAGTGTCTCCTTTTAAGGATGGATTTTTGCTCTCAAACAACTGGAATAAGTGTTCAATCCTAAATAAACATTAATTTGACCTCTCTTATGGATTAACTGCCTGCGTTAGCTGTGGTTTCTTTTTTACCAACTGTTCTCTGTCAACATCAAAAACATGGGGAACTCCATGGGTTGTGTCAGGCCTCCTCATGAGGGGGAACTCGGTGGGGTTCCCCCACTTTCACCAAAGAAGCGTCTACGTTTCAGACGTAAGCACAAGGGCAAGAAGAACAGGAAAGGAGAGTTGGACCAGGAGGACTCTGAGCGACAACGAAGCCACGAGCCGGATGAAAGAGAGGAAGAGGGTGAAGATGATGATGAAAAGGCTGCAGTTATAGAAATGGCAGACTCAGATTTTAGCAGCAGAGCTAGGACTCTTACAACAGTGCCTGATATCCAGTTTATTCATTCCAAAACTAATCTGCACAGCAATACCCTTTCCCCGGGCCTTTTGGGGGGCAGAATGCTCGAAGTTTCCCCCAAGCCCAGCCCAGCCTGGAGAGGGGTTTTCTGCCTTCCAGGGGAGGAGGACACTGTTAGCGCCATCATAGATGTCTCCAGCATCCCAAGCCAAACCACAACCACCACCCCAGTGAACACAGCCCCAGCCCTGGGCAGTACCACTCCAGGTGGAGGGAGAGTCTTTCGCGTTAAGGAGAAAGTCCAAGGGGTCCTCGAGAAACCTTGGATACTCCGGCAAAAGAGGGACAAAAAAGACAAGGGGAGAGTAGAGAGAGAGGAAAAAGGGGATGGGGGGGTTAAAGGAGGACCAGAAGGGACATTAGGAGTGGTCCGGACATCTTCAGGGAGGGAGCGCAAAGGTGTGGTCCATATCCGTGAGGTGGATGGAAAGCTGTGTGTGGTGAGGACAGTATACCCCAGTGATTTTGGATCTCCAGTGTGGAGTGGTGAGACTGACAGTGAGGTAGAGGTGTACAAAGAGCCCCCTGCCCCGTCTCCCATAACAGGAAATATTCTCAAAGTCCAACTGTCTGAGGAGGAAAATACTAAAGCCAAAGTGTCTGAAGGAGATTTCCCCATGTCCTCTAACCAAATGTGGATTCAGGAGACGATGGTTGTCAAGGGGTTCAGCTTGGACACTCCAGTTCGTGCACAGGAGCAGTCGTCTCTGTTGGAGTCAGGCTATGCCAGCGACCTGCCACTGACCTCCCCAGAAACAGCGGGCACCACTCCCAGTCAGACAGACTGGGGAGGGCTGACCAGTAGCTCATCAGAGAGACTGGACTCCATGATGGAGAGTCCTCTGTCACTGCAGCAACAGGCGGCTGTAAAATACCTGCCACAGGTTTGCTTCTACTTCTACCTCTGTTCTGTCATCCACAAATCAACTTGTTTGGCCAACTCTCCTCCACCTTTCAATGTGTCACCAAAAGTCATTTATCTACTAAAACACCAACGTTTTTTGGTTTCATCTTCTGAAATGTGAGCATTACTTTCTATTATCAATCGCTATTATCAAAAGCAAGCACTCTCAGCACACGACTGTGTGTTCTGAAAAGCTGTGATGATAATTTTTCAGAATTTCATAATAGCAATGATTGACAGATTAATCAATGATGAAAATAATGGTTATTTGCAGCCATACTCATGACATGAGTATACTGTCATCGACAGTATTTGATACTCCCCTGTCCTGATTCTCGCTCCTAAAGAAAGGTGGACAGATGAAAGTCACTTTTAGGACTCTGGGTACATTTTGTTCCCTGCAGTAAAGCATCTTTCTTTATTGATGAGAACATGGGGATGAGAATTGAAATGACAAGTTATTCATCTACTTAATCATTTGGGTGATTTGCAGTAAATTAAACTTTGGTGACATTAATCTTCTCTGCATTTTGTTGTGCAACCTGCAAACGTGAAGGTCTCTGCACCCCATTTTTCAAACCAGTGGTCTGTTGTGCTACGGAGAGGCATGGACAGCTCTTGATGTATGGATGTAGGTTTTGAAGGGCTCCTTTGTTGTCATTTGTGCACCATGTTTGTGGTCATGAAGGGTTATGTGTGTGTGCGTGTGTGTGTTATCAGCTCTTGAAAGGCACTGTGCCTCTCTCCATTCTTTTTGCCTCTGTCCGCAGAGCCTAATCAACGCGGCACAGACCGTCTCTCCATCCGTCTTTCCCAGTGTCCTCCTTCCCTCCCTCCCTTTCTTCTCCTTCGTCTCTTCCATTGCCTGTTATTTTTCTCACACCACACATACTTGCTCACTCCTGACATCTGTTAAGAGTGTGAGAAACAGACCGGGTGTGTGTGTGTGTTTGTGTGTGAGAGAGAGAGAGAGAGAGAGAGAGAGAGTCATTGCTTCAAATGACAGGGTGCCCTCTTGCTCCAAACTGAAACTTGTCATTTCCTGCCAATTCTAAGCACACAATATAATTACATGCATCCGTCTGTGTCTGTGTAGCTCTGGTGGTTTGGGTTGAAAAAGGTAAAGGTTACTTGGGGAAACATAGAAGGATGGTAAATGTTCATGTTCTGTTGGTGATCTACATTGTCATCTTCCTACATTACATTTGACTTGTTACTTGTAAGCATATTCTTCGCAGTTTGTTGCCGGGTCACAAGCTGCCTGTCAGAAGGGCTGGATATAGTTTGATAGTGTTGATACAATACCTGAGTTTTGGTACTTGAGAAATAGATCATTGAGAAATAGAAACAGATTTTTTGTATGAAGAAAGAGCTTCAGTACAGTGCTCCATGACTCTGTACCAAGTTAGATGTTTGGGTGATGGCTGATTCTGTTTCCTGTTGATATCTGTTGAAATACACACATCAGAGTGCAATGGTTTCTTTGTTCTTCCTCTCTGTTTCTAACCATGTATAACAAAAAACCAGAGGAATCCATCAGCATTACATCAGAGATGGCAGAGGCTTCAAAAGCCGATAATGAAATTCACCCTCAAAATACAACGCATGTGTGTTTCGAGTAAAGAGCATGACTCAGTTTGTCATTACTGGAAGATCTTGACCGCAGTGTGTTGCTAAGCATACATGCACGTATCTGTGCAGACCTCAACTTATTAGTCCAGCCCAGTGTTTCTTTGTACAGCGGTCTTTATATTTGGCTTGTGAAACACGTTTGGGGCTCACTTGCAGGAATCTGAGAGAGTGATTTTCTGCGCTGGCTTACGGCTGTTCAGGCCCCCTTCACCTTGAAAATAAAAAGGCTGCTGCTGCAGCCACTGCAGTGATACAGCAGTCGAGCTAGCGGTTTTCACGACAGCTGCCACTGTTTGTTCAGTTTTCCTCCACATTATCAAGGCAGTACAGTAAGCCTGTGCAGCATCAGCGGCTGACGTCATGTCAGCTTCAGTTTAGTGCTGCATGTCTCACTTGATGCACAGTTGCTGAGTCATGAAAAATGCACAAACACTAATAGTGTAGATCCCCAGAGTTCCCTGCTTAAGTGGGTTTTTAAATGGCCAGTAGTAATCAATACTCCTGTCTTGTGTGCTCCTGTGCCTTGAGAGGGCTGTGTGGATGTGTCAGGATGTCTGTTCAGTCTGAGGTGCAGCTGTCCTTTGTATGCGGGTTTGTGTAATGCCCCCCTCTGCATTTAAAGGGATTTGAAATGTGCATTCATCAGTGAGATGGCTGCTTTGTCGAGTCTCCAGGGCATTCCTGCCACACATTAAAACCACCAGCTTTATCCATATACCCATCGTGCTGTATCTGAAGCTATCGAGCTATCCAGCCATCATCTGTCTGTCTGTGCGTCACCCACCCATCCATCCATCCTTTCTGTCTAAGGACTTGAACCCACGGGTTTACAGTGGTGCTTTTTGTTGAACAACAATTAAACCATCTTTTATCTTCCCCTCCTGTCATTGTTATCGGCTCCATCCATCCCTCGCTCTCCCTGCCATCCACACAAACTTCAAAGTGGCCATGTTTCTAAAAGAGGCCTGGTCCATAGCCCCAGGGAGCTGCTAGTGGATCACGGATGTTTGTGACTGGATCTCGGCTGCACTGAATGTTGCTGACACCTTCTCTAAGCGCAGACAGATTTGTCTGTGTTTCTGTTTACTTGCTAATATGTTTATCTGTAGGCTGAGTCAGACAGGCACATACACACCTGTTCTTACACATTACAGGTGGGTGTAAGGTATACAGAACATACAGCAGCAGAGAGTGTGAAATGTGAATGCCAGGACTTCAAACGTGCACACATACCACGTGACCAGTGCTGTGATCTGTTTTTGTATGCGGTTCTGTGCGCCTGGTGGAAATTTGCATGCGTCATGTTCACACATACAGTATGGTTTTTTGTCTGAACGACTGCCTTGAATGAGTTTGATGTCTGCAGAACTGCATGTGAATGTTTACGCTGTCACATATTCATTCAGTGAGGAAGTCCAGTGGTGACACCCTCATGGATGTCTAGTTGAGGTGGAGACGGACATCTGTTGTGCCGTGAGCCTACAGTGGGACTGTTAGAGCTTCAGAGGAGTCAGTTCAGTTATTAAACACTTTGTTTTTGTCTGTGTTTGCTAGCTGAATACCCAGTAGGCTAATTTAGCAAAGCAGCTGATGTAAAGTTGGCATGCTCTAATGACTAGACAGATTGTTAGCTTCACAAAATGCTGAAAGTAATGTGCTCATCAGATGTGTTTACAATAAGACAGTGGTGATTAGGAAACAATGTGGTTTTCTCACTAATAGTGCATCAACATGCCATAACAGCATTATTACTTACAAGATTTTCGGTTCTGTTGAAAGGGCCAACTTCTAAATTTAGAAACGGAGCACGAGCACACAGGGCTTCAGTCTTGACTGTGGGATCATTTATAAAATATTCTAGATTCAAGGTTCACTTCCTTTCACTGCAGCATTTGGACATATCTCATGGCCTCCTTCAATGCCAGCTCCAAAAACTCCTGAAAAAACTACTGAACCTTGACTTTAGAATATTTTATCACAGTTCTTTTGCTGTAAAAAGCTGAGTACCTCTAAGACAGCTCCTAGAGGGTGTGTTTAAACCACCTAAAAAACCTTCATATATATACGTATTATGATCAAACGAATGGCAGACAAGCAAAACTATAAATGGTGGATGAGATGCTGTTGCAGTGGGAGTGTAGGCTCTCTGTGCAGATGCAGCCCTCACACAGTGTGCTGTATCAATATTCAGATGGAGGATTAGATGCTCTGTATTCCTCTGCAAAGGAGCTTGTAGATGCATACAGAGAGAAACGGAGCTCTGCAGGAAAACACAGCAGAATCCACGTTTCCAGTCACAAATTCCATTATGTATATTTATCAGTTATAATACGTCTATGATACTCAGTGGCACACAGATAGAAATGCTGACCTGCTTGTATATCACACACTTATTGGGGCATGGATGAATGGGTAATGGCTGCTGGTATGTGGTGTTTAGAGGAGTGCCTGTGGTTACTGTTATTATGTTAAGAGGACAAAAACATACCGGTATATCTGACTGCTCACTGAGTGTGTCTGTGTGTGTGGGTTTAAAGTGTTTCTGTGGATGTCGTCAAGTTTTTTTTTTACTGTATCTGTAGATTCATGTTTTTGAATAACAAGAATTATAAATAGAAACTATATGCAGGAAGCTGCTGCAGCTCACCCCCTCTCCTCCATTGCTGGCCTTGCTGCTCTTTTTCATCTCTTTTCATTCCTCTCTCTTCTCCCTCCCCCTGCGTGTCTTTTTGGCTATTGCTGCAGTCTCCTGGCACACACTGGACCTTCATACTGCTCTATATTAGCAGCAGGGAGAGAGACGGAGACAGAAAGACAGTGAGAGAGGGAGGAGTGTAGGACAGTGAGTGAGGGAATAGGGGATGACAGACGAATACTGATGACAGTAAGGGTAGCCAAGCACTGACAGTTACTGCGTTTACATCACTCTGCCTTTGTCACAGTGGACAGTTGGACCTAAAGAGAGCAAATTGAAAGGATGCTGAGGGAAAATGGCTAAAGTGTTCGTGTAGCTCAGCAGAACACATAGATAGCATAGCTGTCAGTCTCCATGGAAGCTTCACTTCAGGTCTTTGGTCAAATTTACGATATGTCCTTAAAGTGCTCTCTGGAGCTGTCTATAATAGCATCCACTAAAATGCAAATCCAGCTCCCAAAATGTGGCTGACAGTGAGAAATCAAAACTATTTGTGGTGCTCTTTAAGGGCCGGTGGGTATTCCAAGTCCCTGGCTGAGACAATAGCACATTTTATATATGGATCAGACCCCATCTCTGGTATTCAATGCAACATCAGTGAAAAACAAAGGGCAAATTATTGGAGGAGGACTGAATGTAGAATAGGCAGAGGATGAGAAGGCTGAGCAGATTGATCTGCATCTGAGGCAGAGCAGATGAAAGAGCAGGGAAAACTGAAGAGACAGATCGAGGTTGGGGAGGGGGAGGAGGCAAAATGTTGGGTGGGTGGGTGGGTGGGGGGACATGAGCTAATGAGCAGACTAGACTGTAGATGATGGAGTGAGGAAATGAAAAAAGCAGCTACATTAATATAGGAGCACAGGATTTTCATTCAGATACACATTCTGTCTCTCAAACACTGAGGATTATTGATTGTCAGGGAGATGAATGAGGTGTTTGAAGTGAGCTGACAGCTTCAGTCAAAGTGACTAAAACCTTGCGTTTGTGTCTCATATAGCCAAAGCAGTTGGGTGTTTCTGCTGAGTCACTGTGGCTGTGTTTCTGTAATGGGGACATTATGTGAGAGTAAAGCTCATTTTGTCTACTGTATATTCTATGATGAGACTGATGTGCCTCAAGGTAGAACATAAGAAATGCACTAAAATCTTGAAAGCATAAGCTGAATTCCTATAATTTTTTTATGTAGATGTACCGTGATGGATTCTGCGAAGCAGACTCAGGATTGTCGACTCGCAGCTCAGTTTGTTTCCTTACATTTGGCATCACCGCTGGATTTTGTGTTTCTGACCGCATCTTTGCCGACAGGAAATGGTGAATCCCAACGGTAACCCCTCGTCTGTCCCTCTCTCTGTCCCCTCCAGATTTCAGAGATCTATGTGAGCGGCGAGTCAGGCGACCTCACTGCCAAAGAGAAACTGTTATTATGGAGCCAGCAGGCGACAGAAGGCTACCCCGGCCTCCGCTGTGTCAACTTCACCTCATCCTGGAGCGATGGACGCATGTTCAACGCTCTGCTGCACAGATACAGGTTAGAGGATGGACAGCACCTTTTTGAGTAATTGTTCAACAGTAAAGTTTGACTTCAGGTTGGAATTAATAGACTTTTCTAAAAGTAGATACCAGCAACCCAATAACAGTGAAAATATTGCTCGTCAATAAGCATTTAACCCCCTCTGAGCGACACCAAACTGAGGAACTGATGGAGGTCTAAAGCTTCAACAAAAGATATTTCAGACATTAAGTTTAAACAAACAGTAGACAGTTAAACACCACAGACAACCAGAGATACTCATGTTTAATAGTCTGCTAAACAGAAACACCAGATTAGAGGCAGGATAGACAGACACACACAGAGTACACTAACGCGTCCCCTCTGTGAACGAATTCCAGGCCAGACCTCATCGACATGGAGGTGGTGTCACGGCAGAGTAACCGGGAGAACCTCGAGCAGGCATTCGAGATCGCCGAGTCGCTCGGGGTGACCAGACTGCTGGACGCTGAGGGTGAGACTGCTGATGTGAATGAATAGACCCTGTCCGTTCAGGGTGGAACAGAGGCAGATTTTCTCTGTGTTGTTGTTGTTTATAAGACTTCCCAGCTTGCATCCAGGGATTCTTAATAAAAGGTGTGAACAGTAGCAAAAGTCAACAGCTACATATTATTCATGCTGCTCGTGCAGCTTTTTTATGTTTGTTTCCAGTATTTATTTTGGAGGAACGCCAACATTAGAACATGTCCACCAGTGACTGACTACTGTGGATCGCCCTATATTTGGCTTTTTTTTTGTTTGTTTGTTTGTTTGATTTTTTTTTTTGTTTTTACACACAAACACCTTCAAATCCAGTCACCACAGGACAGTCAGTTGAGGGAAAGTGACATTTTGGATGATGCTGACCTCGAGTCCTCTCAGCCTAGTTTGTTGTTGTTGTTGTTGTTGTTTGTAGCACATAAAGTGCAGAGCCTGAAAAGTTTTTAATATCTTGATATTTTATGGTTACACCTGTTTTCTAATTGTTATATGTTGACATTTTATAAAGCATAGTATTGTCTTCTCCCTCTGATTTTCCTTCTTGCTCTTTCTCTTCAGACGTTGATGTTCCATCTCCAGATGAGAAGTCGGTCATCACCTATGTCTCCTCCATCTATGATGCCTTCCCCAAAATCCCCGAGGGTGGAGAGGGCATCGCTGCAAACGTATGTCACGTTCTGCTCCACCCACTGACATTTTCACTGTGCAATCATTCGTATGTTCAGGCTTATCCTGGTGGTTTTGAATCTTTCTCTTGTGGTTGAACTTCATTTGTCATTGTTGCTTCATTTCCTCCTCATTTTTAAAACACTTTTTTAATATATTTTTTATCTTCATTTTTTGATTAATTCTTTGCAGAAATGTGCATTTCACATTGTGTTTACTTCTCAAGTGTGCAACGTCTTGAGTGATGATGACCCTGAACATTCCAATAATGATGCAGTTGAACAGTGTTCTAATCATTTATTATAAACTAGTTTTTGTAAAATTAAGCCTGTGTGGAAATTTTCTTAAGGCATTTGGTGAATTTGTAATGTGCAATTTTGCACTGAGCTGTCATCTCTTTCTCTCCCTCCACCATCAGGAGGTGGACCAGCGCTGGTCAGAGTACCAGTCCACGTTCTCCTCTCTGCTCCAGTGGAGCCGCCAGCATACGGCCCTCATGGCCAACAAGAACTTCCCACAAAACCCTGTGGAACTCAAGGTGAGCACCTCAAATTAATTTGGTATAGATTCTGTCTTCTGGGCCCTTTATTTTTTCATGCCATAGCTGCAGTTTCTTGTTGCTTCTCTGTTAAGTTGGTATAAAAGTTAGTGTTCACAGAAGCACTCAGAGAGGGAAGACTCTCTCTGTAAAGGACCAGTAACCCCCAAAAAGCAATAATTTACCACTAAACTGAGCAGAAAGTAGTGACACTGAGATGTTGGTTTATTATCTTAGGTGTTGTAATCCAAATTACCTCAAATCAACATGAATACTTCTTTGCAAATGCACTTCTCTTCAGTCCCTCCAAAAGGCAATTTCTGTTAAACCTTGAGGGAACCAGCAAAGAGAGGGGAGTGAGTGACAGGGTTTAATGAAATGGGCCACAGCAGACACAGGTGTTAGGTGAGCAGGAAGGAGAGACAAATTCAGATTAAAAGGAATTAATTTTGCAGAGGACAGGTGTGGTGCTTAAAAAGGAAGAGAACACTGATGTGAGAAAGGATGCTGTTGTGAGCGAAATAATGGCTGACATGATGTCTGAAGACTGCAAGAGAAGAAGCAGGGAGGGAAAAATGAAGCAGTCAAAGACGTAGCCTCAGATGACATCTGAGAAGCTGGCTAATGACTACCCAGCGAGACTGCGATTACAAAGCTTTTACCTCCGATAACACCTATTGACTTTGTGTTTGACCCTAAACACAGCCTGTGTTAATATGGACCACCTGGCGCTCATCAGTAACATCTGTCTTTCTCTCCTTCAGGCACTTTACAACGAGTACGTCCATTTCAAAGAGACAGAGATCCCTGCAAAGGAGATTGAGAAAGGTCACATCGAACACCTCTACAAACTGCTGGAGGTGAGAATGAGGGCGGACGGAGAAGAACATGAATGAGGGTAAAGGAGGACACGAGTGTGGGAAAGAAGGACAAGGTGACCAACATTTGGCACCATGTGCAGAGCTCATTGTGCATCATGAGGTTCAGCTCAGGGGGATCAGGCATATGTCAGTGAGAGATAGAGTTTTGTTGTCGTGTGTTTGTGCGGGTTGACTCGTACAGCACATCCTGAAGCGAAGTCATTTCCTCTGTTGTGCTGTTATCAATGCAGGAGATTGTTTTAATTGAACACGAACACATGATCGTTGTTAATAGTTCCTCCTTTATCCTCACTCAGCTGATGTTACCAGAGTGTTTGTCTGTGGTCTGACTTATGACCGCTCATAGACATAACATAGCAGACATAGGCTTTGCAATTGCACTGAAGCATTATGCAATGTGAAATATGTTCTGTGTGTGTGCGTGTTTGTGTGCGTGTGTGTCCAGGTGTGGATAGAGTTCGGTCGCATTAAGCTTCCTCAGGGCCTCCATCCCAACGACCTCGAGGAGGAGTGGGGCAAACTGATCCTGGAGATGCTGGACAGAGAGAAGGCTCTACGGCCGGCTGTGGAGAGGTGCGCGCGCACACACACACACACATACACACACACACACACACATCCATTTTTTAGACTGCTTCTAAATTATTTAATGATCATTCAAATATCTCCTCTCAGCAGGATGCATGTAATTAAATCAAAAACGCTGATGCAACTCTTAATGTTCAGTGTCTCCTCAAGTGTGATCATCAAGTGATGCACCTTTAACCTCTGCATATGTGTGTGTGTGTGTGTGTTTGTTTGTTTGTTTCCAGACTAGAACTGCTGCTTCAGAGGGCCAATAAGATCCAGAACATGGCTCTGGACTGTGAGGAGAAACTCACCCTAGCTAAGAACACACTCCAGGCCGTGAGTACTGAACCTCTCAAATCTTAACTCACTTTTAATTTACACACACACACACACACACACACACACACACACACACACACACACACACACACACACACACACACACGTGGGGATTACGTGGGGTAGATGTTGGATAATTTGGTGTGGTGATTTACAATGTTTTCATGTGTAGAGGCTGTAAAAGTGCCCTCCTGGGACAACAGAGCACTTTCCCTACTTTCTGCAAACACACTTTAAAAGCTGGAAATGGTCCGTTGTGTTTGGTTTCCGATCATGTGACGTATGAGGAAACTTGTCAGAATCATTGATATTCAACAGGCTTTTCAACAGTTCCCATGTTTTTCTTTGCTCCCATAGTTACTGTAGTGTAACCCTCATTGGCTTTAATTCTGTTTTTCTGAAAGTAATCCTGCTGTTTGCCGCTGCTTTTCTCGTAAAGCCGACTTCGGTTTCACTGTATTGTTTACTGAATCTATGGCAGGGGAACACTAAACCGCAGAACTGCACATAAGCCAAGTTATCTAATAAACAAAATATCCAGACCTCATCAAACCGCACCTCCTCTGGTGTCCAGGACATGTCTCGAGTGGAGAGCGGTGAGGCGGTGCAGTGTGAGAAAGAGCTGGCCTGCTACCTGCAGGACTGCGAGTCTCTCACCAGACAACTTAACCAGGAGCTGAAAGTCCTACGAGATGAGAAATACTACCAGGTGGAGCAGCTGGCCTTCAGGTGAGTCTGGAGTGGAAGTTTGGTTGGTGTTTGCTTTGACTCTGTAAAGGTGACTGATTATGTTTACTCAAATGAGGAATGAATGAAGGGTTCAACTATGTCAGGAGGCCCTAGTGTAATTGATTAGCATAATACAGACAATTACCAGCATACAAACAAATCATTATACTTCATTATGGGTCAGCAAGTTTCGTTTTGTTTACCATTAAACCCTATAATTATCTGCTACAGTCAGTGTGTTGTTTATCAAGTGTCTAAAGGTGCTGTGATGCAAGTCAGCAGTGTGAAAACATGATGAAAGAGAAACTCCATTTTGTGGCTCATTAGCATGCCACTCCATGAGTTTTAGACTGCTGTTATGAAACTGAATGAAAAAGCCATTTTGAACTGCTGCCATTTTGTGATGCTCTGTAAAGCAGTTCTGAACTTATTAGAGAACAAGCGTTCTATCAGAAACATCTCCATCAGTTTACCCAGAAACTGCTCTTTCCTTAATTTAACAGTTGGTGTTGGAGAGATGGTGAGGCAGTGAGGCCACTCTTTGAAGTCACTGTTGGGGAAATGAACTCATGGAAAGGAATAAATAACTGTCTCCCCTACAGTAAATATATATATTTTTTCTCACATCACCAGAGTGTCCTGCCTTCAAGAGGAGCTGGTCTCCCTCAGACTGCAGTGCTCCAGTGTGTACAGGAAAGGCCACTTCTCTCAGGCTCTGGGCAGCACCGGGGCCGAGCACACCAGCCAGAGAGCCACAGACGGTGGCCTGACGCTGGGGCAGACGCTGCTGGGAGCTGTGGGAGCTGTGGGAGCAGTCGGTGCTGCGCTCCTGCGGCGACCCATGGCTCGCTCCCAGCTGGTGGCCATGTCCTCCTCAGAGGACGAAGGAAGCCTGAGGTTCATCTACGAGCTGCTCGGATGGGTGGAGGAGACGCAGGTCGGTCTCTGTGCCACTGAAATCCTCATGATTATTTTCATTATCAGTGAATCTGCTGCTTGTTTTTTTAATCATTTAGTCGATGAAATGCCAAGAAGTAGTGGAGAAATTTGACCAACTGTCCAAAATAAAGACAAAAGAAGACTAATTTTTAGCATTGCTATAGCAAGAGATGAAATAGTATTACTAGCATAGCAAATTCGCATCTACATTCAAAAGGTATTACAAGCCTGAAAACACATTCAAATGAGACTGAAGACCGAGTGAGTCCTTAAAAGATATAAAATAAAATATATAAGAGCAAGAACTGCCAAGAAAAATGTGAAATATTTGATTTGTTATGAACTGAGTCCATCTTTGTTCCCGGGTGCTTCAGGAGCTTTTGGAGCGAGCTGAATGGGGCGCAGACCTTCCCTCTGTGGAAAACAACCTCCAAGAGCACAACACCATACACACTGCAGTCGAAGAGCTGATGAGCAGCCTGCAGGAGGCACGCAGCTATGAAGTGCGCACACACACACACGACTTATACATGAACACACACATCTTTCTGCTGAGAGTTGTTGTCTGTAATGACGCTTCACTGTCTCCTCTCTCAGGCTAAAGTTTCTCCCAACTTCAAGAGCAATTACTCTGAAACTCTGGCCAAGCTGGAGCACCAATACTGCAAACTACTGGTCAGTCCCAGATAAAGAACTGTGTGTGTGTGTGTGTGTGTGTGTGTGTGTGTGTGTGTGTGTGTGTGTGTGTGTGTGTGTGAGGCGAGACGAGACGCTCTTTGTTTCTCAGTTTGCCCCCTTCCTCAGTTAATCCCATTAGACCATGACAGGACTCTCATGCTAAGAGCACACAATTATGCATCTGCTGTCTTTATGCTTCTCTCCCCAAATTTCCTCCATTCTCTCTCTTTGTTTCTTTGTTCCCTCTCCCTTCTGTTCTTATCTGTTACTATATTTTTGGTTGTGCACATACTATTAATTCCTAAAACTGCATGTATGCATACTTGAATTTTTTCCTTTTTACTGTAAGTATCCACTCTAGGTTGTTTTGAACTGATTGTCTCCTTGGAAAATGTTCTGATTAAGGCCGTCCTCAAAAATTACTGTAAATGCACCAAAACCAACATATAAAACAAACAACCAGAGAATAGAGGATGGTTTTTTCTGTCAGCACAGCTGATCAGCATGACGATGGTGTTTGTTTGTGTGGTTGCCTTAGGAACATTCGTCATGGCGCCTGCAGAGCTTGGAGAGCCTGCACGCATTTGTGTCGCACTGCACCGAGGAGCTGATCTGGCTCAACGAGAGAGAGGAGGAGGAGATCGCCTTCGACTGGAGCGACAACAACCACAACATGAACGCCAAGAGAGAGCTATACAGCGTGAGCAGAGGGGGGCTGAACAGATACACTGATGGTTTCCTGTGTCGAGTCAGAAAACACAAACTAAAGACCACAAACATCTGGAATTTTCCAGAAATAAAGGATGTTATTGTGTCTCTCTGAAACACTCACAGCCATACATAAAACAAGCCGTGCTTCTGCAGAACACAGTTATCTCTGCATGTGTTATCCACACATCAGAACTCAAAATAAAATGCACAGAAACACTATTTTTACCTCAGGCCAGTACTGTAATCATCATGTAATCTACCATGCTTCTTTCCCTGTTGTGTTTACAGGAAGTGAGGTTAGAGCTGGATGAAAAGCAAGAGGTGATGCGGTCACTCCAGGAAACAGCCAACCGTCTGTGTCTGGAGAACCATCCAGCCAAGCAGACTGTGGAGGTGAACCCATGACTTCACTCCGTTTGACTCAATGACCTTTAAAGATGTTGGGTTTTGCCTCTGTGACTCATTTGGGGGGACAGTTGAACCCAAATGCTTTTGTTAAAAAGCCCCTTGTCTCACTAGACTGTGCGCTTCATGATGCTTAGTATTTTTTAAAACTCTCTAAATGTAAATTCAAAGAACAGCAGGTAACCTGTGACCTTTTGTAAATGTTTTTGGCGAACACGTCCAGCAGAAGCACTGAATGTAAGTGGAAGTGCAGTGTGACAGAAAGCTTCCTGCATGTTTTTCAGGCTTACAGTGCAGCCCTGCAGACTCAGTGGCAGTGGGTGAACCAGCTCTGTGTGTGTGTGGAGCAGCACCTCAAAGACAACACGGCGTACTTCCAGGTGAGGCAGCTAACCAGGCACGAATATTTAAGCTAAGAAAACCAAACTGAGAATTCAGAAGCGTAAATGAATCTGCAGTTTCATTGTATTTCTCACCAAATCCACAGAATGACCTCTGAGCAAACTCATTTTTCAAGCATCCTCTTTATCTTACATAGACGTTACATAATGTAATGTCTGTGAAAGTGTGTCTCTGTAAAGATTAAAATGAATATGTTTATTTTACTTGCCTCATATCCTCAGGCCTCTGACTGCACACATGATGCATGGGAATGGAATAAACAGTTCTCAAAGTCCTCCACTTGTTCTTTTAACTTCACTATTCTACAGAACATAACTCGTGTCCACTGTCCTCTAACACTGTCATTTCTGTCCCTTTTTTCAGTTCATGAGTGATGCTCGGGACTGTGAGTCGTACCTGCGCCAGCTCCAGGAAACCATCAAGAGACAGTACACCTGTGACAAGAACAGCAGACTGAGCAAACTGGAAGACCTGCTGCAGGACTCAATGGTACCCCCCCACCCCCCCAGCTGCTCAGCTCAGTGTTTTATCTCAGTGAAACGAAGGACGACTTTATGGCCAGTGTTGGCAACTACCTCTGAAATCAGATGTTTGACCTGCAGTTAATGAAAGTAATGAATTCTTGGACCAACTAGATAGATGAAATGAAGTGACGCCAAGATACTCATGGGCAGACAGAAGAAGTTGATTGAAGACACGTCTTTATTTCAGTACAATCAAACCAGGAGAGGACTTTCCTTCCACTTTTGCAAAGTTAAGCCTGTATTTTGGGTGCTACTAACCGAACCCAAACCCACCCACAACCAATGCTGCAAGTTACAAGCAGCATGTGTAAGATTTTATATCTATAGATAAAGATGTGCAATTGATGAATGTTAAGTCTTATTTGTGTCTGAAGTTCAGAAGCCATGCTGCCACCTTGTGTGCATGGAGCAAACCTTCACTTGACAAACGCATGACCAAACATTTGTGCTCAAGCCCCTTCATGATGTGACCGTGTTCTCACTGTTCTGTTGCACAGAAGCAACAGAGACTTCCACCAGCGTCAGGTGGTGCACACCTCTGCAGCACTCCGCCTGACAGGGTGGAGTAATCTGTTAGAGGGTAGCTTTGCTGAATCATCCCTCCTGTGGCACATTTGTGAGACTGCCATCTTCACACCTACCTAACACACACACACACACACACACACACACACACACACACACACACACACACACACACACACACACACACACCTGACTTCAAACAGATGGCAGAGTTAATGTGGGCAGCGCTCTGCAGGTCAGAGCAGTGAGCGTATCCTCTCAGTAACGGGGTGTGTTCGTTTGTCACAGACAGCTGCTCTTTTCACAGATCTGTGTGCACTCAGCGTTGTTACATACGGTATGTGGCTTATCCACATGCGACCTGACAGTGTTTACATCTATGTGTGCTTGTGTTTGGGCCTGTGTGTTGACGAGCTGCCAGCTCCAGTCAGTGAAGTTTCCACTTCACTGTGCTCCATCTCTCACTGGGAGGAGGAAGCTGATACTGTAGAATGCTTCTGAATGACAAACAGAAGAGAGCTGAACCTTTTGTTTGACTCTCATAATGGCTGAAGAGAGAGCATGAAATCAGCTCCTCTACCCTCTGTTAGGCAGAGATTCGGGTGTAGGAATGGCTGTTTGATCAACCCCTGCCTTGTCTTTTCGCTGTGCGTTTTGTCTTGCACACTGTTGTCTTTTTGTTTGCTGATATTGAATTACTTCTTCAGACATGGTTAGATTTCATAGCACTTGCTGTCACTGAAATTAGATAAAATACATCTTCGTAATTTGGTATAAAATGTAATCACCTAAACTGACTCAGCATTTCACTGGTCAGCCACTTTATCAAAGATTTCCTGTGGTAATAATTGATTCGTAATCCTTCATTCGTCCACATTTTCATCTGTCTCTGTATGAATACGTTTCTTCCCAGCTTGTCATTTGACTTGTTATATTAGTGCTGACTGCAGCTAACGGCATCTCAGTGTGAAATTCATTTCAGGCGTGTAATGTATAAAGTTATTTACCCTCTTAGCTTTCGATCTCAGTCTGTCTGGACCTCCCCTCACTTTTATCTCCGTCTTTTCGACACTCCCTCCCTTCCTGCTTCTCTATAATGAATCCTTAATGACTCTCTCCGGGGTACGAGAAAGAAACGAAATGTAATTCTGCCTGTCAGGGTGAAGAGCACACCTTTAAATGTTTAATGGTTAGCGCACAAGCTAACACAAGCAGCTGTGTCCACTTATCTCACTGAGTGCAGGCCAATAGACTAATTATAATTTGTAGGACCTGCAGTATGCTCTGCGAGGAATGTCTTAATGTGTTTAACATGATTTGGGCAGGTTCTTCTTTTAGCCATGCCAGCGGTTTGGCTGGAGGGATGGCAGTGTCAGTCAGTGCACCGCTTTGGTCCAGACCGAAGCATCTTAACAAAGATTGGATGGATTTTCGTGAAATGTTGCACAGACATTCTTGGCCCCCAGAGGATGAAGCCTGATGACTTGATCCCCTGATTTTTCCTCTAGCGCGACCATGAAGTTGACGTATATGATTTTTAGTGGAATACAGGACCTGTAGACATGCCTTAGTGCTCCCCTCCGAAAAGTTAGGCCTTTAGTACGTTGCTCAAGGGCACCTTGGCAGTGCCTGGGAGGTGAAATGTCATCTCTCCAGCTACCAGTCCCCACTGTGTCACATGGTCCAAGCTAGAACAGCTGCCCGGTCCACAAGTCAAGTCCCTACAGACAGAGCTGCTCCAAGTCCAAAATGTCTGCAAACTAATGACATCAACCATCGGCGGCTCCTTGTGTTTAGTGCTAATTAGCCAATGTTAGCAATTCCAACACGCTGAACTAATCTCCTAAATATCAGCATGTCAACACTGACACTGTAAACATGTTGCGCTAACATCAGCATGAAGCCCAAAGCACCACTGTGCCCAAGCACAGGCTCACAGAGCTGCTAGCATGGATGTAGATTCAGCATCTGACTAAACTCTATTTTTCAATCTGTCCAGTCTGACGAGTTCAACAGTTTCTGGCACAGATAAATGTCTCCCCCTCGTCAAATGATGGACAGACTATTAAACTGATGAAAAGGGCTGTTAGAATGAATCATTGTAACTGTTTGAGTGACTAGAAAATGAAGTGATTGACGATGTGAATGTCCACTGATTTTCTCTGTCCTGCAGGAGGAGAAGGAGCAGTTGATTGAGTACCGGAGTACTGTGGCCAGCCTGGTGGGCCGGGCCAAGACGGTGGTGCAGCTCCGCCCCCGCAGTGCAGAGAGCACCCTGGGAACCACAACACCCGTCAAAGCCATCTGCGACTACAGACAGATAGAGGTACACGACCTACCATATATTATACACGCTGGTGTTAAGTTGTTTTAACTTAATAAAAACAGAGAAATCTGTTCATCCAGTTGAGATAGAATAAGCCAGTCTTGATTTTCCCATCTTAGCTCTCAGATACGTCTGACAGTGAAGGTTTATGTGAGGAACCTTTTGACTCTCAGGACAAGTTTGTGACAGAATGTGTGTACGTGTACCACAAGTACCAGCTCGCCACTGACCTCACCACTCTATTGTTTTAACCCTCACCACCAACCGCCTCCTCTCTGCCCTGCACGTCCTCTCCAAAGCCCTTCCACAGCCGCTTTGTGGCTGTTCTATTTTAGCTGCTTCCTGAAAACTGTTTTGTCCTTAGATTCATGAGCGTGTCTACACAAACTGTTCTCAGTCTAGGTGGTCCTCTGTGGATTTTTTTGGTAACTGTTCCAACTGTTTTCATTTCATTTTAACTGGCAAGCACATGTAGCAGTGCTCAGTTTGGAAGCTGAATAAGCTGAATAAGCACAATGATTATCATCCAGAATGAATCATTGCCTTTGTTCTCCTCAGAAGACTTTCTTTCACACATGGAAACAAGTAAAGTCTCTCTCTCACGGCCTCTTACCCTCACCTGTGATGTCCTCAGGGAATCTAAAAGCCAATCAATTATACATCTCTCTCATCCCCTTTGCGGGCTCAGCTGAGAAGCAGCACCTAGCGCTCCAGCAGGGTGGACATGCTGCTGCTGCCCCTTATGATGCTATTTTTAGTTTGCCGTGTTGGATTCCTCAGGGTCAGTTTGTTCACTGAAGCTCACTGAGTGTGAGGTGTTGTATCCAGGTGAAGAAGGAAGGCGGTTTGGTCCTTTACTGCATTACTGATGGAAGAGAAGAGAAAAACAAAGGAAGATGGAAGCTGTCACACAACTGAAAGTTATACTTAAACAAATCAGTGTGTACTGCTGTTCACCAAACGTCTGGACGAACATGCACATGACCCAAAGTAATCTTTCTCTCCTTCACTTTCCTGTGTCTCCTCCTTTCTCTCCATACCCTCATGTACCTTTTTTGCCTCTCCCTTCTCACTCCCTCCTCCTCCTCCTCTTCTTCCTCCTCCTCCTCCTCCTCCTCCTCATCCTCTTCCCTTCCTCTCGTCTGTCGGCTGGGCTGGCAAGACAAACGTTCAGGTATAGCTGCCTATATTCTCCCTCTCTCACCTCAGATTCTTACACTGCACACACTGCACTGCCCTGGTTGCTCCTCTCTTATCAGCTGAGTTCAGGGTTTACTGTCAGCTCTGTAACGTGTGGTCAAGGTGAATTTGATGTTTGACCTCGTATGAGCTGGTTCTGTGTCCTGGAAAACATTGGAAAACAAAACCTGTTTTTTATGATTTTGTCAACTGCATAGAACTAATGCGAAGTATCAGTCACACTTAATATTAAGGTACACATGTTCTCCATTAACTGGTTGCCTATTATCATGCATATCAGCACCATATTGCTGATTATTCTGCATGACCATATTCAACAAATGCTAGGCCATTAACACAGAGTTTTCTCTTAATAACCTCCTAATTATTGCTTATTGATAGTAAGTAAGGAAGCTGTCATACATGAATCTCCCTAACCCCCAGAATAAGGCATTAATACATTGAGAAATAAGAGCAAATGTGCTATTTTTATGCCTGTTAATAAGCAACTAGTTAATGGTGAATATGTTTACCTTAAAATGAAGTTTTAGTTTCTAGCCAGTCAAACACAAAAAATCAACTCTTCATTGGAACAAAATGTTAAACCGTGGCTGTTTTTCAATATCTTACCAAAGGCTGGACCAAAGAGATCGACCTTTGTATGTGCACGTCAGCATTTTATGTCTGAACGCCACCAGATTGAATCCAGCTTGAATCTGACCTCTGACAGGACAAGACAAATGTGCTCTCTCTCAAAGTGTGAGGCTAGTAGTGACAAAAACACAACTGAAGCAGTAAATGGCAAGTGCTTGAATATGTGGACAACCCAAAGACAAGGAAACTGTCTTAAAGATATCATCTGCTCTTTGACATTAAAACAGCTGGGACAGGAGAGAGAGAGGAGACATACAAGTAGGGTTTGGGCACAGAAACATAGTTTCATCTTTGTCGTATGCATTCGAATGCTTTCATACTTGGCACACAAGAAGTTTAAGGTGAGGGTAAAATTGAATTGATGGCTGATAAGGGCAGGTGGCAATCAGTGAGCTGAACTGAACTGAACTGAATTTAACACAGTCCAAGCCTCTGAGGCTCATTCAGTCAGTCAGACAGTAACCAGTCACAGCTTTAAGCGTTAATTTACATTTCATGTATTTACTGTATGTGCATAGCTTTGCATTATTGATGTATTGATGTGTGTGTGCAGGGAAGGGGTGAGAGAGGGTGGTGGGTGGGGAGGCAGTACAGCTGTAGCCTTTTTATGTGCAGCCCTAAAACTCTTCCCCACAGCTTTGGCTTCACCTTGTGTTTATTTTAGAGCTGAATTCTGCAGATTCTAATCCCAAACTCTCTGTTTTTGTCCTGTGCTGGCTTTCTTAAAATCACCATGTCAGTAACGGTGTTCCCTTGTTGGTGAATCGCTGCTCAAGGTGAATTTGTCAAACCCAGCCCAGGTATCAGTAAACCTCACTTTGAGTTTGGAGAGCATTTGCTGCTTTTCAGAATAAAAGCTTTCAGTTGAGAAGTGCAAAGCCGCTTTCAGTCCACATGGCATCGGTCCTGTCAAGGACTCTGTCACATCATTGTAGGGCTTCTGCTAACTTCATGAAGTTCATGAACGTTTGCATTTTGTGTTGCATTTTTGAGTTTGTCGCTATCAGCTTTTGGTTTACATGTTTTCTCTCCTCTCCTCCCCGATTTCACCTCCCTTGATTTCTTCATCTTTTCGTTCGGCGTCTCCTCCATCCATCCTGTTCTCACATCTGTCATCTTTCTTTTTAACCATCATAATTCCCTGACTTTCTATTAATTTTCTCTCTTGCTTTTCCATCCTGTTCTCTCCACCCATTCCTCTTTGCTCCCTTCCTCATTCCCAACATCCCTCTTTCACCCTCCATCTGTGCTCCATCTATCCCTCTCTGGTTTCCCGTTTTCGCATCTATTCCGCACCCCTCCTCTCAGATCACAATAAGCCGAGGCGAGGAGTGTGTGCTGGAGGACAACTCTCAGAGGACCAAGTGGAAGGTGATCAGTCCGACGGGGAATGAGGCCATGGTCCCCTCAGTGTGTTTCACCGTCCCGCCTCCGAACCAGGAGGCCATCGACACCGCCGGCAGGTGAGATCGACACTTACAGTACAACACGGAGCACGGTTAGTGTGATTTGAGGATAACGATGATTGTAAAGTTGGTGATGAGGATTGGATGTTTCAGGTGGCAGTAGAGTATGAATCTTTATGCTTGCTTTTCACAGTAATGACAAAAATACACATTTGTAATATTTGCAGGGCAGAGCAGTTGTACCAGAAGGTCATGTCTCTTTGGCATCAGCTGCATATTAACATGAAGAGCGTGGTGTCCTGGCACTACCTGCTCAAAGACATCAGGACTGTCTCCGGATGGAACCTGGACACGGTGAGAATCTGTGTGTGTGTGTGTGTACTCTTCTCTTGTTCTTTTGTTCTGTTTTGTTCTTTTGCTTTTCTTCTGCTTTATCCTACTTACCTTCTCCCTCCTCATGTCACCTCCCAGGTTCGTTGTCAGTCTCCAGCAGAGCGGGAGCAGGTCCTGGGTCACCTGGACTCCCAGTTGGCCGACTTCCTGTCTGACAGCAAAGAGAGCACTCTGTTCACGCCAGGCGAAAGACGAGAGCTGGAGAAGGAAGTTCAGCAGGCCCAGCAGCACTGCCAGGACCTGCTGCGCAACATGGAGACAGGTGAGACGGGATGGACAAACACACCCTCCTGATGCATAAACACTACTACTGACAAGCACCAGTGCTGAAATGTAACTGAGTAAACTCAAGTGCTGTACTGACTACAGTACAAATTCAAGGTGCTTGTATTTAGTATTTTCTTTTCATGCCACTACATTTGAAGTATAAATATTATACTCAAAACTGTACTGTATTCATCTGACTACTTTAGTTACAGGTTAATTTAATTTGCTGCTTTTCCTTTTTTAATTTTAATTTCAAGACACTGCATGAGGATAACGCTCGGTCAGACATATCAAAGTTATTAATGTTCATTTTATCATCCCTCTAATCCTAACCCTGAGCAATGAGCAGTGAGTAGTTTGAGACTCTGAATAAAACAGGCAAACTGCTGCAGTTACTGTTCATGTCCAAAATAACTCTTCTTTCTTCTCGCTGTTGTTGTTTCTCTCCCTGCAGTGGAGAAGGATGAGTCAGTCTCACGCTCTTACCTGTCAGAGCTGCAGAACATCACCCTTCGTCTAAATGAGGCCGAGCAGAGACTGATGAGGGGAATTGAAACTCCGCCCCCCAGTTGGCTGTCAGGTGACAGTGCTGACAACACTGTCCAGATTGCAGAGCAAGAGGTCAGTTTGAGCTCCATCTGCTGGTTGCAACGGTTAATAACACCTCTTCATGAAGGCGATGTTGAGCTGTATCGGCTAATGCTCGAGAGGTTACTTCTGTACACTGTTGTTGTATATATTACGACCTAAAAACGGCTCCAAAAACATGGTACAAGACCAATCTGAAATGTGATGGTTGTTATTTTAACAGTGGTAATGATTTACCGGCTTAATAAGTCTACTAGTTTTAGCAAATATTTTTGTTTGCTTCACTCTTGTTGAAGTTTAACACAAAGGAAACTATAAAGATGTAATGAAAGTAGGCTGTTGTCTCTTCACTGACAGTAAATGAATCAGTATGGTTTTGTAAAGGTCATCTCTCTTTCAGTCGCTGCTTAAAACAATGGCCAACATTCCTTTTTTAAATTACAGTTTTGTCTGAAGGACATTACTTACCCCCTCATTTTGCTCTCCGTTTTTACTTCAAATTGCATTCCTTGTCTAGAAGCTGCAGTCTGAACTTGATGCCCTGCGGTCCAGTCTGGGTGACATATCTCGCCGCTGCGTCAGTTTCTTCGAGGAGAAGCCGACATCCTCCAGCATCCCCGTCCTCCGGTCTGAACTCAGCCAGGCTGTGGACAAGATAGACAAACTGCACAACCTCTCATCTGTCTACCTGGAAAAGTTAGTGAGCTTCCTCTCCCTCTGACCTGTACATCCATCCTGTTTATTGACTTATCTACCTCGCTTTTATCTACTCAGGTTAAAAACAGTGGAGATCCTCATGCGTCGCCTGGATGAAGCAGAGAGCCAAGTCAGGAAGAACGAGAGCAGACTAAGTGAAGAAGATATTGTTCCTGCTGACACAACGGCCATTCAAAAACTCAGAGATCAGCTCGGGGTAAGGGACGCCTTTTCACTGTTAAGGCCAGCTGCAGAGAAATGCTGTGAAACTCTTTGGACTCTAACTCCTCTCTGCATCCTTTGGTTTCTCTTTTTTTCTCTTTCCAGAAGTGGCAGACTGAGCTTGCCGAGCAGGAGGACATCTTCCAGTCTCTGCAGTCAGAGGTACTTCGAGCCAAAGAGGTGGGCTCTCAGCTCAGCAGGCTCCACCCAGACCGCAGCCCCGAGCTGGAGCGCTACCAGGAGAGAGCCAATCAGATGACAGAGAGGTGGAGCGGCATCAAGAGACAGATGGAGACACGGTGAGCTGACAGGGTGAAGAGGAGAGAAAACAGAAAAGATTTGAGGAGCAGAAGTTCTGATGTCTGCTTATTTAGAGAAGCGTATGATAACAGAACATGTAAAGATCCATCGTCCTGCCGAAAACTCTTTTGTTCACACGCTGAATGCTGAACTTACAATATTCATGTGTGATAAATGTTTTGTTCCTGCTTTATTGCAGACGAACTGATCTAGAAGCTCTGGGCTCAACCCTGCAGCAGTACAGAGACGGTCACTCCGCTCTGATCAAGTGGATCGAAGAAACAACAGAGAGACAAGAAAACACACAACCTGGACAGACGGACAGCAAAGCGCTGTCAGAACAACTGGCCCAGCAGACGGTCAGTAACACCGACTTCATCCACTTTCACCTGTAGACTGACAGACTGAACAGATGTTGTGAAAACACACACATTGTATCTGACTTAAATAAATGGTTATGATGATTTTTGGCTGATTCCTTTCTTCAGGCATTAGTAGCTGAGATTGAACAGAACCAGGCCAAACTAGACGAGTGCCAGACTCACTCCAAACAGTACTGCACTGCAGTGAAGGTAGGACATGCACACACAGTATGTAAAAGATGTGATACTGTTTTTGAGTATTTTTACAGTTTAGTTTGGATGCAGCTGTTTCCCTATGATGTCATTGTTGTGTGTTTTCAGCAATCAAAATTTTTTTACTGACTTATGTCCCACCATCGCTGTCTTCTGCAGGATTATGAACTACAGCTGATGACCTACAGAGCCTTTGTAGAATCCACACACAAGTCACCTGTCAAGAGGAGGAGGATGCACTCTTCCTCTGACGCCATCACTCAGGAGGTGAGGACAGAGAGCCTGGTCTCCTCTTTTGATAAATATCACTATGTTTTTTTAATATTAAATCTATATGCGGTACTTTTTTTGGTGCGGATATGCTTTGTCGTCACTGATGGTTTGTTGTTGGGCGTCTGTCTCTACAGTTCATGGACTTGCGCACACGCTACACAGCGTTGGTCACCTTGACCACCCAGCATGTAAAGTACATCAGTGATGCTCTGAGAAGACTAGAAGAAGAAGAGGTGGGACTTTGTTGCACGATCACTCTCTCACTTGAAATTGGAATTTGTGCAAACTGAAAGGAATTTGTGTATGTTGTCTCACAGAAAGAACAAGTTCTCATTTATTGTCAAGGGATTACTCCAAAAAAGTATGTAGTTTGAGATTTATCATGTAAACATTTTTTCAATTTGTGCAGAAAGAGGTGGAGGAGGAGAAGCAGGCCAGAGTGGGCCAAGTTTCAGACCTGCTGGGCTGGGTCAAAGGCCTTCAGGGGCGGACTGGGGGCCCCAACGCCGAGTCCTCACTGGCTGCTCAACAGGTACAACAGAAATCTGATTAGTTAAAAACAACTTTTTACAGACAAGCATTTGACATCCAAGTGGTCAAGATGGCTGTTTGTTCTGTGCAGCTCATAACTGTTATATAGATATATTTAAAGGGTAACAGTCCCTGAAAACTTAAATGTAATTTTCTGTTAAATCGAAATATTGATTGGTAGTTAATCATGGTTTTACTGTACTAAGCAGCTCATACATGTATCTTCTCTAAAGGCCATCAGTGAACAGCTAGCAGCCAAGAAAGATGAAGTGGCTGAAGCTATAAGGAGCACACAGGTCTTCCTACTATCAAAACAGGCCAGCAAGTAAGTTTAGATCATGTGCATGGACACACACACACACACACATTCACTGCACACACTGTGTGACTTTCCCTGTGTTCAGGAAACTGGCACAAAGCGACATACATGGACTCTCTCATGCTGTACAATTTTTTGCTGAAATGTTGAAACATACACATCAGCATGACACACTCAGACGCACATGAAACACATGCAGTAAACCCCACCTGCTCTAACTGTTTCCCTTGCGTCCTCTCCAGGTTGTCCCCAGAGGAGCGCGCTCATGTGGAGGCTCAGCTGGACGAGCTGACGGCCACCTACAACCAACTGTGTGATAGCTCCACCCAGCAGCTGCAGCAGCTGGAGCAGCAACTGGCCAAAGAGGAGGAAAGAAAGGTAGGTTGGTTGGAGGGATGTGCTGAGATGCACAGGTGGTACTGTAGATTTATGACAGAAAATGTGTTTTCAGCTTCTGCAAGCTTGACGAAATGTAATTGTGAAGGTACTCCTCAAAAATGTTGCTTTCAGTCTGAATATGCTTGCGAGCTAAGTGTGAGTTCATGTGTGGGCCAGCAAGAGTGTGTGTGTCGCACAGCATGTCGTTTGTTCACAGAGTGTGCATTTCTGACATCATCAACATCACCACTATTGGCGACTCATTGACTTGGTTTGGTTTAACAAACATCACAGACCCTTTTCAGACGTGTATTCAGAGGATCTAAAAAAGACATTTTCTATTTTTGGCTCTTGTGTTTGACCTCCTCCTTTGTCATTCAGGGAGAAGTTACAAATGGTAGAATAATTTGGCAGTCAAGAAGATGCTGTCATCTTTGTCTTAAAACACTTTCGCTGCCAACTTTTTAGTGAAAGTGACATTTTTTTTTATAGAAAAATGATGCTTTCACTGTAGAAATGTGGGCACAGAGTGGTAAAGAAGAATTCACTGGATGATACTGTCTGAATTGGGCCTTAGCATGGAGTGGTCCACTCTCACATTGTTCTCATAAAAGCCTGCAGTCACATCATTAACTATCCCCATCCTAGTTTTTGTCATTTCCATCATCATTATCATCAGAAAATACATCCGCTGAACTGCTAACATGGTTAATACATGGCCTTAGTGGTGCCGCACTACAGCAGCGCTGCCCGAGTCATGCTAGCAGTCAGGTAGAAGCTGTAGAGTTCTGCTTTTCGTAGCTCCATTGTTAGATAGTCATTTTTGTAATAGATGCACCTTCACATACTGTCATCTCTGTAGCTACAAAGTAATATCATGTTACTCTTCTTTATGTGGGGGTAAAGTAATGCCACTGCATAAAGTCAACACATTACATTCCAGTATTTATTTTTATCCTGCATCAAGTTTACGCCATGTATACCTGTGCAGTCGACCAATGGGAATCACACGTTCAGTCAGATATGGTACATTGGTCAACAAAGGATTGAATGTTTGTGAGAATTTCAGGTTTCAAGCAGTCCATGGGGATAACTCTTATGTCCTGATAGCTGCACCTCATAATTGATTCTTATGTGAATGTTGTATGTTCTTACAGGGGATTTTTATGTGATGAAAAAAATACTCACTGATGAGCAGATGTTTTTCTAAAAAGTCACTTTCGATGTAGAGTGTTAAGTGCACCAGAGGCCAGCTATGCAAAAAAAAAAAAAACACACTTCACCATTTGAGCATGTCGTGTCCAGATCACAAGAGTGTGTGTGAATGAGAAATTTGTTTGTTCTAATGCATACTATTAATGTGTGAAACTTTAAACCAGCATTTGCTTGAAAACCACTAACAGCCGCCAAAGGGAGAATTGTGGACACCTGAGCTCTGAGCCACGGATCAGAATGAAAGATGGAAAACAAAGCAGGACATTTATTAACACAGTGATTCTACAGCTGTTCGGTGTGTTAATGAGCTAGATCAGTTTACTGTTCAGTGGGGATCATTAGGTCTATCACAACACAGTACTGTCCCGATGCCTTGCCACTGATAATGAGTGATTACAGCCTATTTAATACTTGGTACATTACAAGACTCTAATCTGCCAACCCAAGATAAATTTCCATATATAGAATTCAGCCCACCCCTGTCTCTGTTTAACGGTGACAGACCCAAGAAGTCATAGTTGTCTGAGCCTGTTAGGTCAGCAGGTGGATTTAGTGTCAGTGTTAGGGCTCAGAATGAAGAGTGGCATGCAGAATGCTAACAACCAGCTTCTCACCTGTCGCGCCTCACTCTGCCGAGCCATAAACTGGCCCATTATTGTGTGTGCCGTGGGAGCAGCCCGTACGGTAAGTAGCGCTCGCTTTCTCTCTTACCGTTGCAGTTTTTTCTCACCTAGAAATGTTATTCTCCTCTTCTTCTGAATACTTCTGTATTCTCTTGTGTGTCTTTGCTTAACTTTATCGAGAGCTTTTTCTGCGTTTTTGTTACTAGTTGCTTTTTTGCATGCTTAGTGCTTGTTTTAGAGCAGCTGTGGTAAGTATTAAAGCGCTTTTTAGTAGAAACAAGAAATTAAGATATGGGAAAGAAACTATCAAATGTACAAATAAGCAACATACAAAACCAGAAACAAATATTAGTAGTAGTTTTTCTGCACTTATATCTCTTAGTATGTTTTTGTAGACACTGGTTGTGGGTTTTCTTCTTTTTCTGATTCTACCATCTGATTCTACCCATAATACACTTTGATATGGTAACATAGTAATTTAACATAATGCATCTACTGGCTCAAAGTGCTATACAACATTGATTTGGGATGTTACCAGAATGAATGTCAACTGGAATTTTGTTTCTTTATTTTTGCAGAGCAAAATTGCCATTGCTGGAGTAATTGACCTGGGAACAGTGGAAACATTCCCAGTGTTCAAAGCAGCCCAACGTGGTCTTATTGACCAGGACACCTGCCATGTACTACTGGAGGCCCAGCTCATAATGGGTGGGCTCCTCCAGCCTGATTACCCTCTCAATCTTTCCCTAGAACAAGGTCTAGCTCAAGGCCTAATTGACACCCATACCAAACAGTCCCTTTCTGACCTAGAGAGTGCCTTGCTTTTGGTGGAAAGTACTAAGTCTACAGATGATCAGCAAGAAAATATGTTGCCAGTAGCTACAGCCATGGAGTCTGGGCTCATCGGAGAGGGGGTAGGACTTCGTATCCTAGAACTTCAAATGAATACCGGAGGCCTGAGAAACTCGGTAGGAAAAATTATGACTTTGGAGCAAGCAGAAGACAGGAAACTTCTAACTCCTAGAATCCTCACAAAACTCCAGTCAAGGCTGCAACACCGAGAGCTCATTGATCCAAACACAGCTGAAAAATTGAACCTAAATGATCTACAACAGCGCTGTGTCCTTGACAATGAATCAGGTCTCCTCCTCCTCCCTGTCAAACAGCAGCCTGGAGGAACTGTCTGCCTTCGGTCTGGAAGAAAAGTTGGTATCTTCCGTGCAGTCCAGGAAGGCCTGATTGATCGGAAAGTAACTGTACGACTTCTTGAAGCTCAGCTCTTTGCTGGTGGTATTGCTGACCCACGGTCCGGCCACCGGCTGACACTTGATGAGGCTGTTCGTCATGGGCTTATGGACCAGGATCTAGCCTGTGCTATGTTAGCACGACAGCTGCAAAATGGGGGGATTCTAGATCCATTTAGTGGAGAACGCCTAGATTTGGAGGAGAGCATTCGCAGGGATCTTCTTTCTTCTCGTTTGGCTCTGTTGGTCCTTGAGTCTCTTTGGGCATTCATGGGAATACTATGGCCTGAATCTGGAGAACTTCTGCCGATTGTTGAGGCGCTTCAACAAGGAGTCATCTCAGGAGAGCTGTCAAGGAACATCCTAAGGCAGCGACATGCCATTGGGGCTCTTTACAACCCCGAAACCCTCCAGGTGCTGCCTTTAAACCAGGCTGCTGAAGAGGCCCTTGAGCCCAGTGTAGTCAATATTCTCAAAGACACTCACATTCCAGATGTTCTTTCCAGCATGAACCAGTCAGGTACCCCATCTCTAAACCGCTTGAGCTGGGGTTCCACCAGCTCCTCTCCACCTCCATCCTCTCCTCCACCTACATCATCCCCTGAAGGTCTTATCTGGGATGCTACACCAACACATGGAATGGATCCTAAAGAGCAAGCAAAACACAAGCTGCTGTTTCACCTCATGACTCACAGCTATGTGGATGCTCATTCTGGAAAACGATTGGTGCTGCTAGACCCTGACTTAGTGGAGTTGGTCAAAGCTACTGAACTGGTTGCTGGAGACTCTGCACATGGAAGTCAAGCTGAGCTACACAACAGTTTGACCTCAGATGAACAGAGAAAGTTGCAAGTGGTGAGGCAGTTTAGTTTGACAGATAAAGGGGTGAGTGACAAACAAACTGAGGTTGAAGACAGTTTCAGTATAGTCACACCTAGCGAAGAATTTGAGATGAATGGCACAGGCAGTCTTGAAGAACGTTATGATGGAGAAGATGACGACAAATTGCTGCACAAACCGTCAGTAATTGTAGAGAGCGATTTAGCCTTTGCAGCTAAAAATGAAATTGGATTAGATAAAGATGCAAAAGTAAAAAATCAAAGGAGAGAAATAACCAGTCCCGAAAGTTTAATGGCTTCAGCTACAAATTTTGTAGCAGAATTTACAAAGGCACCAGATGAGCTGGTAGCAACTGAATCTGAACCCAGGGATAGTGTTGTTCAGGAGACTACAACCACAACAGCAGATAGAAAAATAGTCATGGCAGCGCTCAAATCAGAGGAAGATTTTATATTGTTGAAAGAATGCATCCCACAAGGAGCAAAAGCAAATGAAGATGTTAATTCAACACAATTTGATGATAGAAAATCTATAACACTTTCCCCGACTGAGTCAGAGAGGATCAATGAAAAGGTACCTGTCACAGAGACTGACTCAAAGCATGCTAAACCTCAGACTGATATCCTTGAAACAGCAGTGGAGAGGGAAGGGGAGGATGCTGAATTAGCAAGGTTAGTCCTAGAGCTGAAACAAGGAGGTCTGATGACAGAAGAAGGAGAAAAGCTACTTCCAGATGAGGCAGTCGCCCAGGGTGTCCTCCCTGGCCACACGGCAGTTAAATTAATGGCTCAGGCAAGACTGTTTGGGGGTTTCCTAGATGCCAGCAGCAGTGAGTCACTTAGCATGGAGGACGTTATGCAGGAGGGTTTACTCGATGAAGATTTAATGTGGAGTGTCCTGAAGGCAGATAAAACCCTTGCAGGGGTTGTGGATGTCGAGAAAAGGCAGATCTGTGGGGTAAGGGAGGCAGCTCAGGCAGGGTTGATTGACCCCAACACCGCTGTTCGACTCCTAGAAGCACAGGTGGTGTCTGGGGGGATTGTTGACCTACGTAGAGATAAGAAAGTCTCTGTCACTCTAGCAGCAAACCTAGGACTGATTGATGAGGATCAAAGAGAAGACTTGGTGGCACTAGAAAAGGCATACAAAGGAAAGGATACAGATTCAACAACAGCCCTCACTAAAGCCAGTTTACAGCTACAGATGGAAGGTGTTATTGACCCAGAGTCCAAGTCTCCAGTTCCTCTGGAACAAGCAATTCAGAAAGGGTTCATTAGTTCTCAGGAGGCTTATCAAGTCTTGGCAAGGCAGGTGGCTGAGGGTGGTGTAATGCATCATGCTTCAGGGTTGAGGCTGTCTGTTTCTGATGCCATAGATAGAGGACTAGTGGATCGGACCATTGCTCCAGGGCTGGAGGAACTAGAGTGGGTCTACCAGGGGAAAGTCAGCCGTTCATCTCACCCAGAAGCTGTCATTTTCCAAGCATCAACAGGGGCCATTCTAGACCCCGAGTCTGGTTGTAAACTGACATTGACAGAGGCAGTTTCTAAGGGTCTTTTGGATGATAATATTGCCAGTGAAGCAATGGCTTCTTCAACTGTAACACAAGGAGTGCTTGACCCCCAAACTGCATGCATCGTGCCTTATTCAGAGCTTGTAAACCAGGGTAAGATAGATATTGAAACAGGCAAACGCTTCTTGGAAGTTAAACCATTCAGAGGTATTCAGAATGAGCAAACAGGAGACAGCATGACCCTTCCAGAGGCAGTTATGTCAAAGCAAGCAGACCCAGTGCCAGCATTGAGGCTGCTCCAAAGCCAGGCAGACAGTGGAGGGATCATTGATATCAGTACTGGAGAAAGGCTTACCCTGTCTGAAGCCTATCAGAGAGGTTTAGTTGGAGATAATATGGTCAGGGTAATAGCCACCAACCAGTTTTTGAAAGGAGGCTTAGTTGATCCTGCCACTGGACAACAAGTCTCTCGTCTCGATGATGCCATCGCAAAAGCACTTATCTCCAGTGACATCGCTTCAGAGATTCAGGCCTCTGTGGATATAGAGTGTGATGAAGGTAGTGCTACACCTGTTGCCTCATCAAATGGTACATACAGCCCTGCTGTTGTATTGTCGGTGTCAAGCCCAGACAGTCCAGCAAACTGGTCAGATATAAACACTGAGGAGCCTTCAAGATCTCCACCCTCAAAGAAAGATTTAGCAATCACAGAGGATGACATTGGAAAGACATCAGCATCTGTAGTAACAGATCAGTCACTGCTTTGTGACAATACTACAGCAGAGGGCAAAGTGGAAGCACCAATGTCAGTGGAAGAAAAGGCTTTGATTGAGTCAGACAAATCCATCGACCTCTTGAGTAGGTTTGCAGCCAATGTCGAGAAAAAAATTCAGCAAGCCATAGAAGAGATTATACCACAGATAGACATCAGTAAATCAGAGCCTCCTCCTAAGCAGGAGCTCGATGAGAGACTGCAAACAGGTGAGAGTGAGACCGATGATCAACAAAAGGGGAACGTTTTCAGAGATTCTGTCAAAGAATCCATTCAGGCTGACAAAGATTCACAGTTAGATAAAGAGGTTTCTATTTTGAAGTCAGTTGGGGAATCCATTAAGGTTGAGAAAAAGGACAGTAGACCCAGTGATGAGAGCACATCAGTGGTTCATGTTGATTCTGAAGATGGAAACCTGGTAGGTTTTGTGGCAGCAGAGATTAGAGATCACAGAGAAAGCAAAGATAGCACTGAATTGTCAAAATTGAGGGAAGAGGATTATGGACAGAGTGATGTGACAGCACAGAGAAATGATGTTGTAAATGAGATGGATAAAAGATTGGAGAAAGAGAAACCTTTAGAGATTGAGATCGAATCAAACACTGACGTTGAGCAGTCAAACCAGCCATTGAGCTCCAAAGTGACACAAAGCAAAAGCAAGAAAAAGAGGAAGAATAAAAAGAACGGAAAGGGTAAAGAAGCAGAGAATGAAAGACACCTCCCAGAGATAAATCATCCTTCTCAAACTGATCAAGCTGATACACCTATTGAAGGTCAGTCTCAGACAACTGTTGTCACAGATGAGCTTGCATCAGAAGACAAATATGAGGAATCACAGATTCATGGTCAGGAAGCTTCCACAACGCCTGCCAAAGGAGAAAACGAAGCCAAGATTGGTAGGAACATTGAGGTTGACAATGATTTGATAAAACAGGGACATGAAGCAGTTTCAGCCACATTGGAATTCACAGAACATTGTGTTGAATCAGAGAAAGATGCAGTAAAAATGACTTTATTGAAGGATGCAGAAAAGGGTGATAAGATAGAGGAAATGAAAAGGCAGGAGCAGAAAGAGAAAGTTGAAGAGAAAGCTTCTGTCTCTCAGCAACTCGAACAACCACATCAGGAGGTAAAGAAAGGGAATGAGCAGGAATTGCCTCAGAAATCTGCTCTACCAGATGACAAGAAAGCAGCCTTGGTACTGAAAGCCAAAGAGAGCATTCTTAAAAAGGTGTTTGAAAAAGGAGTAAGCGAGCAGCAGACTGCTAAAGAGTTGCAGGCATTGCGCAATGAAGTGGGGAAGAAGGAGAGCCAAGGCCCAAATGTAAAACATGTAAAGGCACAAACTCTGCCAGCTAAAGTTGATGGAGTGGAGAGTCGTGATGTTAAAGATGACAGTGTCAAGAGGCCCAATGGTTCACCAAAAGAGAGTGAGGAAGGGACGAGTGTCAAAGAAGATGAAGTGGAATTAACAAGGGTCAAAGAAGATGCAACTGTGGAGAGACTTTCTGTCACAGAGGACATAGAGACCAAAGTTATGGAGACAGATGAGAGACAAAAGAGGGGTTTTGGAAAGGAAGACATTAAAGAAGGCATTGAGACAGCTCCATCAGTCCAGCCCAAAGAAACTCAGCAAAGTAAACGAAGTAAGAAGAGCAAGAAGTCAAAGAGTCCAAAAGTGACAGACAAAACCGAGTCTGATACTGAGAAATTAGTGACTCTAGAAAAAGTGGATTCTGAAATGACATCAACAGAAATTACCACAAAACCTGCAATGACAAAACCAGATTTAGAAGAGTCAGCATGTACTGAGGAGCAGAGGATGGATGCTGACTGTCAGTCATCCAGACCTTCAGATGGTGATGAAGCAAACAAAGTGGAGACCTCCATAATTAATGTTAAAGGTGCTGAGACCAGCCAGCAAAGTCCACCACATTTACATCAGTCAGAAGAATTCAAGTCTCACATTAAGGAACGCATACAATTGTCAGAGATTACATCTACTGGGAAAGAAATATCCCAAGAATCCCATTCAGGGATTGCTGGTGAATCTGTTGACTTTTCTCAGGAGGCTTTCAAAGGCAAACCAGACATCCAACCCACAGCTCAGGCTGCGGTTCCTGGCACACAACCAGGTAAAGGAGCAGAGAAAGGCAAAAAGAAGAAAAGGCACCAACCACCTGAAGTTGAGTGTTCCAGTGGTCCTGAATCAAACTCTATAAAAGACCAACAGCAGCATCTCCAGTCTCCAGAATCAGCTGAAGATGTTTCAACTGAGTCTGAATCACTTGGAGTCCCTGAGTCTGATACAGCCACTGAGAGCTGGGAAGAAGGAGAGGATGATGTCAGACAGAGTGGAGAGTCAAACAAAGAGGAGACAGCATCCAAGACTGCCAAGGTAAGAAGTACAAAATCACTGTGAAGGTTTCTGTCTTAAAGCTTCTGCGTATATTTATACACACATATAGTCAATAATAGAGAATATGATAGAATATGTTCTGTTTTAATGTATTTTTATTCTCCCACAGTCATCATTGATGCGTCAGGAATACTTGGAGCATGACCAGCAAATCGTAGCCCTGGTCTCCATGGTGAGACATATTGAGGTCCGACTCAAACAGCAGCAACAGCAGTCTGTTGGCCGCAGCCTCATCGCCTTGGATGACATCATCAGACAGACTGAGGTGAAAGAACATGCATATTTACCTGATAGAGATCCGCTGTTATGATGTCACACCAGCCCACATCTTTTTCTTTTTCTTTATTTTTTTTTGGTAAAATTATTTTGCCATTTCATTTGCACTCCCAGTATGAGACATAAAAGCTGATTTAAGGATTAGTCTCTTACCAAACAGCATCAAGAAAACTTTTGTTTTCTTTTCCTAATCGGTTTGTCAGACTCTGGACCTTGAATTGCGTGATTTGGAGCCTTCAATCAACAAGGAAGTGGAGGCTGCTGAGCAGCTGTTGAAGCCCCAGCCTAAAGATGTTCCTCCACAGCTCCTATTGGCCCTGGAAAAGGATGGGAGGAGCTTGGCTCGAGGGTATGAGGCTGCCAGAGCACTTTCTGAGGGCATTCTGCAAAGTCTACGGGACCATAGAGACTCGTATAAGGTAAAAGAAGCAGAAAATCAGAACACAACATGTGTCTTCAGTGTCCCTTTGTTGTTTGGTTCAGAGAATTCTTTGTGTCCTCTGTAAATGTTTGAATTTATTTGACTACGACAAGGCTTCAATACTCAACAGCAGTGTTTAATGATAGCGACGTTTCTCTCTCAGGAGGCAGTTTCAGCTGAGCAGAAGTCACTCGGAGCTCAAGTGGAGAGTTTGCTGTCTTGGCTGAGGGAGACAGAGGCTCAGATGAATGGAGGAATGGCTGGGATGGAAAAAATGGAGAAGGCAGAGAAAGATGACAGTTGTGATCAGCTCACACAGCAGCTGAGTCTTTGCAAGGCAAGTTGTCAAAACCGAAGAAAGACAATGATGATATTTAGATAATGCACCTTTTTGAAGGAATGCATGAAATTATATTATGAAACAACAGACATCTTGTTACCCTTCAAATACACTGTCAGTTTTTAACATATTACTCCTCATTAAACAAGGACCATGTGACAATATGCACTTTTTTATTAAATCTTGTAAACATATAGAACTCTTGATTAAAAACACCTATCAAACAGAATATGAGTTGATATATTGTTTGCATTTAGTGCCTCAGTTCACTTCATCTCTTTGCACTACAGCACCCTCTAGTGCTGTACGGAGGAATGACACCTTCCTCCTCTCATTTACACCTTTTCTTTCTCTTTCCTTCTAGGAGCTCCAGTCCTCTCTGATGGCTCGCTCTAATGAGGTCAATAATGTGGCCTTTGACATTCAGGTGTTCATCTCAGAACGGGCCCAGGACCTGGCCCCAGAGCAGAGCAGGCATCTTCTGGGGCAGCTCCAGCAGCTCCAGAGGGCCTTCCACCGAGCGTCGGGCCAAGCACAGGCCTGGGCCGATGCCCTCTCCGCCCAGAGGGAGAGGGAGGAGGAGTGGCAGCGCAGAGAGAGAGTGAAAGAAGAGGAGAAGGACAGAGAAAGGCAGAGTGCGAGGGAGAGAGAGGTTTGGAAAAAGACGATTGAGTCTGATTGGTTTGCAACGCAGCGCTGTTTCTCACTAATACATTTGAAATGCAGTTAGCTTTCATATACTATATTTCACAGCTTCATTTGTCATGCTTTAAACTATTGTCCTGCTTTCTTACACAAGCTCATAGTACTGTTTTGAGCACTCACGTTCTATAACATCATATCAAACTAGACTAGAAACTGGAAAAGCCTGACGTAAACTAGCTAACCTTCACCACACTTTAACTTGTAGTGCCATTACACATCATCTCACACATGTACCTTGATAACAACCCACCGCTGCTCTTGTTGCAAAAGCTCTGCCACTCTACATGGACAGTATCACCACCCTCACTCCTACCACACAGGCTTTTTATGCAAGCGTGTTTGCTACTCTGCATGTCTTTATAACATGTGTTGTATTAACCTGTTTGCCTTGCTGTTCCAGATTGCCACTGAAGGAAATCGCTTGTGTCACGGCGGTAAAGGCTAGAGATCTGATAGCAGACAAGCCTCGCTGGCTACAGTGCTTAATTGTTTTTCCTCTTGTCTCATCCGAGTGCAGACGAGAAAGAGGAAAACAGCAAATAAAATACATTTGTTTGATTTCTCTCTGTATTGTTTGTTGTTGCTTGACCAACATGTTGATGTGCAGGTACTATATGTGTGTCTATATGTCTGTCTGTCTGTGTGTGTTTGTGTGTGTGTGTAAGTGTGAACTCTGGACACAATCTGCTCAAAGCTTTGCAAAGTGTGCACTACACAAGAAATCTGTTTGGGGCAAATGTGCATTTAGTGTGCTCTTATTTTAAGAAGTATAAAAGCTGGTGGTTCGATGAAAAATGCAAACTGGACCGCTTTTTGTTCATTTTAGACTCTTCACTAATTCATGTCAGAAGCAGTTTCCCTCACAGTTTCTTTCTTTGTGGGTCTTTTTTCGTCCGTCTCTGCTCGCTTCTCTCAGGTGGTTCAACAGCAGAAAGCTGAATGCTCTCAGAAACTAGAAGGCCTTACTATGTGGTTGGCTGGAGCTGCCAGCTTGCTGGCCAGTCAGAAAGCTGGAGCAGAGTCAGGTGATGTGAACGTCCTGCAAGAGAAGCAGAAAAAACTAAAGGTATGAATCTCTCATCTCCCTCCACATCTAGAATCTAAAGGCCAACAACCCAAAACACACACGTTTATATGTACATTCAGCTCATATTATTTTGTTTATATTGGCTTTTTAACGTACAGTATTTATTTATTTTACCCAGTCTCGTTCATCCTGACTGTAGAGTTTCAGACACTAGCATGTGTTGTTCGCTTTGACCAAATCAAACTTTCCCCCACCCTCCAGGAAGCACAGAAGGACCTCCAGACTAAACAAGAGGGCATAGCTGAGGCCATCCGCTCTGTGGAGGAGCTCCTGGCAGAGCGAGGAGAAAGTCTGAGCCCAGAGGAGCGCAAGAGCCTCCAGGGAGCACTAACAAGAATGAAGGAGCAGTACAGTGCCCTTACAGATTCAGTAAACACGTCACTGTCAGATGTGGACAAAGCCATCAACACCACAGTACAGCAGAACACACAAAGGGTAAGAAGATAAGAGGGGTTATATATATGTTGTACAGACATTTTTCATATTGTTTTCTTGTAGCTTGTATTCATCCTCCTCTCCTCTTTTCCTCTCCTGCAGGCCAAGGCTGAGGAGGAGCTCCAGGAGACCCAAGGCCATATCGACTCTCTGCTGAATGCGTTGTCCTCCCTTGACCAACCAGGCGGGAGAGGAGTTGGATCTGGATTGACCAAAGATGTTAATGATGCACCATTCCCACAGCCAGAGGGCGCTGTGATGTCACACACAGAGATGCTGCAGGTGAGAATCTGTCATCTATGTGCTGCTTAAACATCGTTCAACACTTTATGATTAAACCTGTGGCCTCTCTCCAAGGCGGAGCTTCAGCAGCTCCAGGCCCAACAGGCGCAGCTACTCCAGATCGCACAGTCAACTCGCTCCCTTCTTGACCAGCCCGACTCCACTGTTCCCCCAGAAGAGAAGCAGCGTCTCAGAGCTGCCCTGGATCAGCTGCAGGCCCAGCACCAGGACAAGCTGCAGAGCTGCCAGGTACTCAAAATGCACACTGTTGTGTCTCATGTGCCTCGGAGCTGTATCTGGGTACCAGTCACAATCTCTGATTGTCATTTTGAATGTTTGATTTTATGGAAGTAAAATGTAACATAAAATGTTCAAGACAGCTTTTACATTTTACTGGTTTAGATAAATGAGCCCATTATATCTATTCACCGTTTTTGCTGGTGTTGTAGTTAGCTGACTGCTGCTGCTTTAACTGTTTCTTCAAGGACCGTCTGAGGAAGTCTGAAGCTCTGAAGGATGAGCTGACAAAGTTCCTCCAAGAACATGGAAGTCTAGTTGCCTGGCTGGAACAAAGTGAACAGGAGCTCCGTTCCCTAGGGGAAGGAGAAACTGATGCACAGGGACTAAAGGGCCGGCTGGAGGAGCACAGAAAGGTGCACAAAATACACGTGTCAATAACACAACGGAAGTTTTTCAGAGCATAGTCTTATGGTATATATTCACCTTTTTTAATATTTACATGTGAAGCTCCCCATGGATCAGGGTGCTAATGCACAAACATGAGTGTGTGAGTTCGTCATGCTGCAGATCTTCCACAAGGGGGAGCCATTCAGCAACATCAGGCAAAACTTGCACTTTTTAGGGTTCTGCATTATTGCAGCCAAAGAATCTTGAACATGAATACAAAGTCGTCAACTATACAACATATTAAACAAAACAGCAGTTTTAACAGTCATTGTCCAAATTGTCATTTGGCCCATTTATCAAAATTGCAGAAGCTGTTACTGTCTTTGTCTGTACGTGGAACCGGCTGGCATATCTACATCTGCAGGTTCACACTCCTGCTGCTGTTACTTTCCTTGGCTGTAAGTGGCGCAGGTTGCACTGAAAATGTTGGTACTGTGGCTCTGCAGCAGATTGTATTGGCTGAGCCTGATTTTAGATGCTTTGAAATGGAGTGAATTTGCTGAGAAATACTTCCAAACTAGGCTTTTTTGACATTTAATTATCCATGAAAGACTAAATTCCTACGCTCAGTTTCCATCCATCCATTTGCCCTGACATGCCCTGATTCACACTCACACAATCACACATTTTTATCTGGGAGCCACTGGGAAATTCCACTGAAGCAGTTTGGTTAAGAGTCCCTTGATATCGCATTTGTTGAGTTTTATGTCCCTTTCTCACAGTTCTTTTCCACAGCAATTCTGGAAAGTTGAACTAGCAAGCTGCTGGTCATGATCATGCTTTCCATCAACGCTCATGTTTTTCTAAAAATGTGTTTTTCTCTGATAATCACACTGCACATATCTACATGAATTTGTCCCCAACTGACCTGTAAATCTACATGTATTTCCAGCTTGGTGAGGATGTAATTTGCCACAAGGCGGACCTGCGCTTTGTCTCCATCTCCGGTCAGAAGGTTCTGGACTCCGTTCAAGGAGCTCTGGAGCAAGCCGGTCGTTCAGACCCAGCAATGGACAGCACCAAGCAGCTGGTAACTGAAAAGCTGCAGGATGCTAACCACAGATACACAACCCTGCACACCAAGGTGAGGGACACTAGAATACACTAGAAATTGTCACAAATTGTGTCCAATTTACAAATTTACAAATACATTGAAACTCCTTTTGGTGTGTGTAGTCATCAGAGTTGGGCGGCCGTTTGTCCAGCCTGTTGGAGAGGTACCAGCAGTACCAGGACGAGGTCGTCTCCCTCCACTCCTGGCTCAGCACTCAGGAACAGAACCAAAGCATAGCCAAGCCCAGTGGAGAGACCGATCCCCAGAACCTGCAGAACACACTGCGACAAGTACAGGTGAAGCTCTCATTAAAACATTTACATAAGCAAAACACAAATACTGATGGAGAAGGCAGAAAAAGAGCACAGACAATTTGGAAAAAGGCTGTTCATGATCTGTCCTCGTCGACAGTCGTCTCCCCCGACTGCTACATCATGTCTAAGAAGTCTAAATCTAGTCAAGAAATTAACATCTGGAAAAAAGAGTGGATTACTAAAATGGAAAGTATGTGAGAACCTTGTCTTGGAGTTAAAATGTCTTGTCAGCTATAGAGAGGATTTCAGTTTGACAGTACGTGCGTCCTCTGTCCTCAGCTGCTGCAGGACGAGCTGGCTGAGCGCTCGGTGCAGCTGGAGAAGGTGAAGAGAGCAGGCCGGGATCTGGTCAGCACAGATGAGTCTCCCTCTCTGAAGGCTGTCGACATCCTCTGTGCTGCAGGTAGCTTCATTCATTAAATCTGTCCCCCTTAGTCTTAACTACAGACCACTGCTCCTGGATGGGGACTTTGTCTCAAATCCACATTTCAGATTTGTTATGACGCGACGCTTCTTTTCAGATGGTTTAGAGAAGAGGTTTGGCTCCCTCTCTGCGTCTGTGTCAGAACGGGCCGAGCAGCTGCAGACAGCTGTGGCCCAGTCAGTCAGCGTCCAGGAGGGCCTGAAGGGTCTGCTAAACTGGCTGGACAAACTGGTTCTGAATCCGGTACCAGTCGAACCCACCGCACAGGCTGTACAAGACGCCCTGAAACAAAACCAGGTAGGAGAAAACCCAGAGGAAACGCTGCAAGAGTTCCTTACAAAGAACAAAACATCTCCTTTAAAAATGTTGCTTTAGTTTTTTATGTTTGTAAGCACCACCTTAGATGTCCTCCATTCAACAGAATTAAACATGATGGATAATACAACACACAGGTTTCCTCTGTGAATAGAATGATTGCACATCTTTGATTGGCACATCTACAAATCACGCTCTATCTGAAGTCTCACTCTCAGTTTTCAAACCTCTTCCCCAGAAACTTCGTCAGGAGCTGCTGTCCAGGCAGGGCAGCGTGGAAGCAACACGGGACTCTGTTTCCAAACTCCTGCAGAGCTCTGACGCCTCCACAGCCTCTGGCCTCCAGGGAGCTTTGGATGAACTGACGGAGCGCTACGCTGCAGCACAAGCTTGCCAGGCCGAGAGGGAGGCTGAGCTCAAAGGGCTGTTGCCCAAGCTAGAGAGTTACGAGAGACTGGGGACTGACCTCCAGATCTTCACCCAGAGCCGACTAAAGGCTCTGAGCCCGGCAGGCCAGCCAGACCGCAGCGTGGATGACTACAGACAGACCGTTGAGGTCAGCACAGGGTTCAGATTTTTATTAACAGGTCACTTGCAGTACGGCTTCATCTTAGTTACATGATTTCAAGGTTTTACGACTTCTTAAAGCCTCTAAGAATGTCAGTTCATTAGTTTCACTGGCAGTTTATTCAACGCTTTTGTCCTGTGTGTCCTTCCTCAGGAGGTCAGGTCTGAGCTGGAGCAGGAGTCCGGCCAGCTGAAATCCTTCTGCAACCTCGGCACCGAGCTCAGCCAATCGAAAGCTTTCACTAACACTCAGAGCTTATTGGATAATGTCAAAGGGGTGTCTGATGAGTTCACCCAGCTGGAAGCCAATGTCAACGAAAGGTAAAAACATTAAGAGACGACATGTGAGAAGTGCCTTTTTGATTTATGACGCCATAAATGTGAAGCCCTCACGGTCAGTCTCAGATTTACAGGGTTTAGGCTGATTGTCTCGGATAATAGCAAAATATTGATGCAAATCAAAGTCGTTTTAGTAGGAAATAGTCAAAATCTTTTCAAACGTTCTTGTCAATTGTGCAGTTTACCATAAATTACACAAGGTGGCAGCAAATACAAAGCTGTTAGGAATATATCAACCCTTCAGCTGAATGGTTTCTGATGCTCAAATGTGAGTGGAGTCAATCACAGATAACCTTCAGAGTCAAACTGCAAAAGATTTGATTAGATACGATAGGCCTAACTAATAATAAAACAAAAAGCACTGTGGCCAGCAGTGCAGAGCGGACTACGCCACTGGCATTTCCAAAATTTGTTTTCTAAATCTGTAGCCTTCACAGGGCACCAGTTGCTATGCCTACCCTGCCTGACGTCGTATCAGCGAGCAGCCACACTTGAAGCCTGTCAGAAGGGGGCTGGGAATTTAAAAATACCATCATACTGAACCAGTCACATGAAAACAAGCAGTTTAAGCTGCCTTTTGGACACATTCATGTCCTGATCAGACATGAAGAGACTGAGTTGTTATCTTAATAACCTTGTTGGTGAGAACACTCACAGAACACGCTGTACATGATGCAGGAGATAATTTACTGTGTTTCACAGCAGTTGGTTTCCAAGTACAGTACAGTGTGTTTGTGTGTGTCTACTGTATGTGTGCACTGTGTCTCTGTGTGGCCGGTGTGAGCTGATGAGCAGGCCTGGGTACTAATATAAGCGGAGTGGACATGGCTCATTGTCCGTCCTATAAACGGCCTACTCGGATGACTCCCAGCTTCAAATCCCGAGGGGGAGAAAATAGCACCATGATAATGATACCGCTCCATGCCAGACGACTTCTCAGAGCTGTTTTGTCTACGGGCAGTCAGCACTTTCCCAGCCATAGCTCGACACAGATCACATACAAAGAGAGGGGAGGTCAAGGCTGTTTTAATTCTGGCCAGTGAGGACCATGAATCATCCCTGTCAGTAGTGCCTGGCGCATTTCTTTTTTTGAGAATATCTCGTAAAATCAAGCGCGATCCTTTGATTGTTTTGTGTTGAAAACTTAAAAAGTGTGATTGAAGCCAAATTTTCTTGCTCTCCTCTGTCCTCACGGCCCCTTCCTCCTCTTCCCATTTCCTTATTAATGTTGTTCCTTCATGCAACTCCTCCTCCTCCTCTTCTCTATCACTGCCCCTCTTGCTGTTCTTCAAACCGTCCTCTTCCTCCCATGTCCTCTGATCTTCTCTCACAGGTTTGCTGCCATCCAGGCCTGCGAGCAGCAGCTGCTCCAGTTCCGCGGCCTCTCTGGCTCCCTCCTCAGGTGGCTTCAGACAGCGCAGGACCAGCTGCCATCCAAAGAGGCCAACCTCACCACAGAGGGCCTGCAGAGAAGAGTCCAGCAGCTCAAGGTGTGTGTGTCACATGCATATTCTGCATCCTCTGGTTTTATTCTCGAAGCTCAATGACTCAGTAAAATGCATTATGCCTTCAGGACTTGTTGAACGACTGGGAGTCACAGCGACCAAGGGTTCAGGATCTGAACAAGACGGGCTCAGAGCTGGAGTCCCTCATCATCGACATCACTGCCCCTCAGACCAAAACTGGTAAGAGTTGCCAGTTCTCCCACTCTCTCTCAGTTGAAGTGACTTTTTTTCCTCATGAACATCTTTTCAAGTGATTTAGGTGAGATTTACAGTTGATGTAGGACTCGATTTGAACGATTTGACCTGACAGAAACACAACTCTGAAAAACAAATCATGAACCAGCATAAAATTATCACTCGGACTCAGTGATGACCTGATTAGATTTTAGTGGTCTAAGATCAAAGGTCATACAGCCGGGAGGTAGTAATTGTAGTTGATATGTCCATCGGACTTCTGTGTCATGTAAAGACTATGGGTATCCTCCATGTCTTTCTCACCCCTGTCGTCTGTTTCCACGGCTTTTGTGCAGCGTCCTCCGTTCTGCTGAGCTCTGTTGTGTTTGTCAGTCGGCAGACGTTCTGGTGCTGCTGAGAGCTTGTATCAGAACTTTAAATGTGTTCACATTTTTTACACGTCGGTGCATCGCTGGTCCTGTTTTGTGTGTAGCCTGAGTGTGTTGTAGAGCCAGTCTCAGTCAGGTGTGTGTCTTTCTCCCAGGTGCTCCTCAAATCAATGGCTCAGCAGGTCCCAGCAGTGTCAATGGCATTCACACCTGTAAAGGTGAGCCCTCCCTCGAGCTGTCTCTCTCTCTCTCTGCTCTTCTTATTATTGCCTCCTGAAAATGACACTCTAAGATAAACTTTAACACCAATGTAATTGTGCTCCAGCTATATTGGTGTTTATAATTTCCTCATAATGGTGACTTTGAGAGATTACTGCATTGTTTTCTGTTGTACTTTTCCGGTGTCCTATACTGTCCTGTCTCCTGTCAGCTGTCTGTTCATGCAGAACATCTGTCAGTGGCAAATGTGTTCAATTAGAGAGTCATCTGTCCCAGCATCTATCATTTATCTAGACTGCCCTGATCGACCTGCACTGCATGCATGTACTTAACTAGTTTATAGTAGATCTCTCGACTTTATTCTACAAAGATTTACTTGTCTCTTTTTTCCTGTATACCTTCATTGTGCTATATGTGACCAGTTGTCTCCTGTCTCTTATTGTGTCCTCAGACCTGACAGAGCTCCAGGTAGCCGTATCTGATGTAAACGGTCGATACGAGACGCTGGGTGGGGAGTTGAAGGAGCGTCTTGGTCGCCAGCAGGGCTCACTGGAAATGAGGCAGAAGGCCAGGCAGGGCACTGAGGAGCTCAAGAGCTGGCTGACAGACAGAGAGAACAGTCTGAAGCAGGGACAGACCGCCTCCCCCTCCAGACCTGAGGTGGTGCGTGCCCAGGCCCAGGAGAACAAGGTATTGTGCATGTTCTGTGACACTTCTCAAAGGGGAAGCATGCAGTTAAGTCACCTGGTGTATATTATAACCTTTACCCTTTGTTAAAACAGATTTTCCATTGCAACAGATAGTGCCCACATTCATACAAACAGTGTCCTATCTGCTGATGTCAGTGCTGCATTCACACATCAGATCTCTCATCTCATCTTTGCTATGTCTGATTTATTATATCCTTGTCATGTTGAATAGATGTAGTATTTTCAAGTCTGCTCACAGTCGCGGCCCTCCTCTTCTTTAGGCCCTGCTCTCAGAGATGGCTGAACACTCAGAGAAGGTGGAGGAGCTGAAGAGCACACTGAGGAAGCTGATTGCTGACAATCCAGATTCTCCTGAAGCAGACAGCTGGAGACAGCAGCTTGAAGAGATAGGTATGTGCTGCAGATGGCAAAAAAGTACATGAGGACATATGACAAGATGATGGAACAGCCGTTCTACAGAAACTGATAGATCAGAGCTCTGCCTCAGCTAATGCAGATGCCCAAACTAAAGTAGAATGATGTGTGAAACTGAATGTTAATGAAGGCATGGCCAGGAGACGGCAGCAACTACATAAACTCTACTGAAGGGATCAGAGAAGTACTGTACAGCTCTTACAGCACATAGTTCACAAGTTCAGGGACCTGCGTGGGGAGAGCCATTATGAAGAAAGTCTGTTGTGTCAGAACCTGAGGCAGTCACGTGAAGGTTACATACACAAGAGATTCAAGCTAGTGATACTGAGAAGGAACACTGCCTCAGGGACTCAAAGAGGCGTTCAGTGGAATACGATCTGTGAGGACAGTCAGTGAGTTTGTTACCTCACGTCTGTCTGGCTTTTCCACAGATATGAGATAATAAGAGGAGGGTTCAGATAGATATCAGCTTCAGTAAAAAGAAATGTTATATGTACAAGTAATATTTCTCCCACGTTCAAACGTGTCATGTTGCTTGAAAATAATGACTAACAGAAATCAAGTTGCAAAAGATAATTGGAAAAGAATGAAACAAGACGAGGCATTTTTACTGTGCTGAATCTGTAATAATTTCTGTAAGAGATGGTGAGGAACTGAGATCAATATTATCCAGGGAGAGAGTGGGAAGTGTTCCTGTCAAAGCTATTTGTTCACTCTCATTCTTGATATTTTTAACAGGGCCTCCTATGAGGTAACCGAGACAGAAATATTTAAGGTGAAAACCAGGAAGGGGGCCTTTATATTTCTTATTTCATAATGCCTTTTCAAAGCCTTGTGGACTGAATGCACACACACACACACACACACACACACACACACACACACACACACACACACACACACACACTGTTAGATGCCCAGAACATGAGTCAGAGAGGTAGAAAGAGACAAGAGAAGTAGGAGGAGGGACAGTGGAAGAAAAATATCTTCTTGTTTCAGTGTTCTTCACGTTGAGTCAGGTTTAGATCGAGGAGCTTGGTTTGACATGTCTGATTCCTGTCGTTGTTACACGGTGCTGTTGGACTTACATGTTGCACAACTTAATGAGACAAGTGATTCCCTAAAGAAAGAAAATAGGAAACAGTGAACAATGAATATGCTATAATGAAATTTATGCATTCATCAGCATTTTGCATATGGTGTGTTATATGTTCTCCCTTCCCTGTCTTGATTGGTAATTTCCCCAGACTCCCGCTGGCAGACGGCCAATCAGACAGCAGCTCAGAGGCAGACCGAGCTGGAGACCTGTGCCGATAGGCTGGGCAGCTTTGCCTCAGCGGCCAATCAGCTGGGCCCATGGCTGAGGGAAAAGGAGCTGATGATGAGCGTGCTGGGACCACTGAGCATCGACCCCAACATGCTCAACACACAGAAACAACAAGTACAGGTATGTGAACGACCGGAGGCAGAGATGCTGCCAAAAGATACATATACAACACTCACCAATACACACACACACACACACACACACACACACAGTGTGTCAATCAATACAGAAAATCCAGCATGAGGATAAAAACTTCAGAGAAAACCACAGAATAATGAATAATGGTACATTTGTACCATGTACAATTTGTAGGATATTTCACAGTTATGTAAAAGTTCAAGATTTCAAAATATTGAAATTTTCCTGGATTTTCTTCAGGCTTTTTAAACACGCAGCTCCTATTTTTCATGATGTGTCTGTTCCTGGTCACATCAATGAATATTGTGCTCTCATCTCTCCTCTTTCTTCAAGTTTATGCTGCGTGAGTTTGAGACGAGGCGGCCGCAGTTTGACCAGCTAACCCAGTCCGCCGAGGGAATCCTCTCCCAGACTGGTGACTCTGCCCAGGACCCCAAGGACCTGGCAGAGGTGCGGGCTGAACTGGGCTCCATCTCCCAGCAGTGGGAGGACCTAACCAGCCATCTGAGTCAGCGGGCAAACCACATCGACCAGGCCCAAGGAACCAGTGAACGGTACCAGGTACGTCTAGTAATGGCTGTAGGGCTTAATATAATACTGTCATGACGGTATGATTTTGTAACCCTCCTCCTCTCCTGCGCAGGCCTTGCTCAGAGAGCTCTCCTCCAGTGTTTCTGCTCTGAGCGAGCGGTTGGATACTCAGGCCTCGCTGAGCGCCCAGCCCGAGGCGCTGAAACGCCGCCTGCAGGAAACCGGAGAGATCCGCTCAGAGCTGGAGAGACGGCGGACCGAGCTGGCCGAGGCTGAGAGGCTCTGCCAGGAGCTGAGCACCATCGTAGCTGAACCCTACCTGAAGGAAGAGCTGAGCAAACGACTGGAGAGCGTCAGTGGGCCGCTGAAGAGTTTGGAGGAGCGAGCAGGTTTGTGGAGTTTATGTGGCTGGTGCAGTAACTGTGCTTTTAGTAGGTCTCATATACCCAGTGTTCTGTAAATGATCTGGTTTTGTTCAAGTTTTTAAGTAGTCAGACTATTTCCTTTCAAACTTAATCCCTCTGTAGCTGTAATGGGAATGTTGTTTTGATTGTAAGAAAATCCTGCTCACAAATCCACTGAAGTAAATACAACAAACACTCCTTAAGTCGTATTTGTCCTTTTTGTTTGAAGTAGTGTTTCAGTGTTTATGTTTCTAATCCCGTCTGCTTTTCTTTCCTCCAGCTGACGGCCTTTCTCAGCTTCAGACTGCCCTGTCTTCCACTCAGCAGTTCCAGCAGATGTTTGAGGAGTTGCGCTCCTGGCTGGACAAGCAGGCAGATCCCAGAGAATCATCCGCCGACTCTCTGCCCTGTCAGCCTGAGGCCATCCGCTCCCTGCTGGCACAGACAGGCGAACTCCAGCGCGGTATCGCCAGTCAGCGAGGTTCCTACGAGCTGATTCAAGCCGAGGGAGTGTCGCTGCTCGCCACTCTGCCCGCAGGCGGAGACGAGCGATCTGCCCTGCAGTCTCGCCTGGCCTCCTTGAGGCAGGACTGGGAGGGGCTGAACCAGAGGATCTCAGATCGAGAGAGCAGACTGAAGACCACCCTGAGCAAAGCAGACACCTACCAGCAGCACAAGGCTGAGCTGACACCTTGGTTAGCGGAGTGTGAACAGAAAGATGGAGAGATCCAACCATCGCTGGACCCGTCGGCCCTGGACGAGGCTTTGCAGAAGGCCCGAGGTCTATCTCTGGACCTCGAAAGACGGCAACCTCTCCTGGAGGCCTTCAATACCGCAGCAGATCAGCTGCTGGAACAATGCTGCATCGGAGAGGAAGAGGTACACAAGATAAGATATAACTTCATTGATCCCATGCCGGGGAAATTAAGAAAGTAGCTCATCTGCTTGACTTTTTTAGCTTCACTATGTCAACTCCAAGTGTTGTTAGTGCTTTAAGAGTCATACATTAAGTAAATAAAGGAATGTAAACTGATGTAAACACATTTTCTGTAGGTACGAGATGAGAAGGCCCAGCTGAACCGCAGGGTGGACAAACTGGGCGAGAGGCTCCATAATCGCACCTCCCAGCTGGAGGAGCTGGCTGGCCGCCTGAAGGAGTTTGAAGAGGGCAGACAAGCGGCAGAGAGGAGGCTGGAAGCCGCCAAGCACCAGATTGAAGTCCAGGAGGCTCTGGGACCACAGGTACAGAAAAATGCTGTTCACTGTCCTCGTGTCACTTTTATTGTTCTTGAAAACACATAAAACTGAGCACTGGTGATATGAAAATTACATGGTTACTATAAAAAAACATAATTTAGGCTTTGTCTATTCCTGTTTACTTCTCTCCCGTTCAGGCATGCAGTGCTAAGAGCCTGGAGCGACTGAGAAGTCAACAGGAGAGCCTCAGGTCCATGAAACCTCAGGTGGTGTACCTCCGAGACCTGGCCCAGGGGCTGGTACAGGACTCACCACAGACACCGGGAGGCAGCACTGAGGGGGCACAGAGGCTTCTGGACCAGGCCAGAGAAACAGAGAAAGACTATGATGACGTTACCGAGAAGGTGAGGAGCAGGGTCAGAGTCGGCCAAAGAGAGGCCTTTTGTTGGAAATGTGCCAGATTCTCCAGGCGGGTCCATTGTGCCTCAACTGGTTTCTGGTTGCTGGATGTTCAGTGTGGTTTCTGGCAGCCTGTACAGTGCACTGATGAGACTCAGAGGAAGATGGTGGTAGTTTTTGTAACTTAGTGTCAGCACTCAACACTGTTCTTAAAGCTTCCTCCTCCCAAACCTGATCAGAGATCGCCAATGAAAGCTTGTGAATGTCCAAAAGATGATTGACCTGTGCCTTAAAGAAGCGCAGAGTTGTGGAGAAACAAGAGCACGAAGAGAGGAGAGAGATAAAAAGGGTCACATCAGTTATGAATTAATGTAACCTCAACAACTTATGCCCTCTGGAGTGAAAAGAAGTTGTACAACCGGGGGGACTATTTATACCAAGGGTCACTGAGTGAGAGGGTGTCAGATCTATTGTGTGTGTCCTGTATGTGTGTGTGTGGGTGCTTAGCAGACCAGTGTCAGTGAGAGAGAGAGAACAGAACAACCACAGCTGTCAGAAGAGTTTAGCTGTTTGAGTTACAGTAGTCATACATAGTCCCGGTGGACATTCAACACTTTATCATAGTTTGAAATGTAAACCACGGCTTGGAGAATTCAGCCCCCACAGTATTGCATTTATTTGGTGCAATCCAGCCTCCAAATATTCCATTTAAGGTTACAGCTATCACTGGACGTCTGACTGTATATAAATCCTTTGCACCGCACTGTTATTCACCGAGATGTTCCGTTTCTCTTTTTGAAATGTCGATCTGATGTCATTGCGGCTGAGAGAAGAGTTGTGTGCTGCTGGAGATGATGCAGATCAACTCTTAGATAATGCTTCTGCCGTCTTATTTCTTGCACCTATGCTGACAGAGTCTATTTTTACTTGCTGCTGTGTTGCATCTTTTTCTGGACTGGTTACATGTTATTCTGTTTCAGTGATTTGTTCAGGGAAAATATCACCACCCAGGCTCCTCTTAAAATGACTGACTTGTGGTTTGATTAGTTAATCTTGTTATATCACACAAACACCGTCACTGTCATAGTGACTCTCCACTCTTCAGTTGGCCATATTGTGACAAATTCCTACTGACATTTTTTCTAAAAAAAAAAAATCCAGTCAATGTCTTGAAAATGGGACCAGCTCATTCATAATTTCAGATTTGATAGCTCGGTTCCAAGCCTTGTTCTGTGCTTCATCTTTGACAGCTTCATTTGAAATTCATTTATTTTTGTCTGAATGTAACACACTTCATAATGACAAACATACTTTCACACCTTCTCCTCTGTTTACCCCTCTACGTCTTTTCCCTCCCTCAGATCGAGCAGTGCTCCTCCTCCCTGGAGTCCCGGCTGCAGGGTGTCGGCGAGGTCCAGTCCCATGTGCGTGATGTCTTCTCACGCCTTGCCGACCTCGATGACGAACTGGACTCCCTCAGTCCCGTTGGACGCGACGCGGACTCGCTGGCCTCTCAGGCTGACGCCCTGAAGGGCTTCTTGTCCCGTCTGGCCAAACTCAGGACGGAGCTGGAGGGTCACGCGTCAGAGTGCACCACCATGCTGCGGAGAGAAGGCTCCTCCCCTGACCTCCTGGCTCTCAGGAGAGAGACAGAGGCTCTGAGCCGCCAGGCCGGAAAGGTGAGGGAGATGAAGATGATGATGGTCATAATGGCAGTGATGTTGTTAAGTGCAGTTATTTGCTCTATTTATGTGGTTTCATCCGGTCACGATTCCTCTGTTTCTGTTCTCTGTTCTCCAGCTGAGCGAGCGTGGTCAGGCCAGGTTTGACCAGATCGAAGACGCCGCTGAGAGGGTTCGGGAGTTCTACAGGCAGGTGGCTGCGCTGCAAGGCCTGCTGGGAAGGGCCGAAGATGGGCTGAACGCACAGGGCATGGTCGGCACAGAGGTGGAGATGATCAAGCAGCAGCTGCAGGAGTTCAAGGTAGGGTCGACTTCTTTTTGCTGGTTATTCACATGGATGTGATGTGTATGGATATGAGTGTGCAGAAGTGTGCATGTGAGGTGTCACAGTGTGTGTTGAGGAAGCTCGAGAAGCTGATTGAAATCTTTATCGTGTTAGTCTCTTATATTCCTCCGTTCTTCATAATTCCATTTGGTTTGATGTGAGTACACCCTGTACATGTATTTGCAGTTGGCTTTGGCAGTTATCATATCTGCTTGATGGTGTAGCTAAAAACATGAGAGACTCTAACTGGGTTCAGGGTGAAAAGGTTACGCTTGTTTGTGTTCACAGACGCGTCCTTTCCCATCAATCTACGGGAACTAATTTGCACAGTTAAACAGAAAATCTGAAGCATAACATTTGGTCAGGTTTTGGGCAGCTTGTGTGTGTTTCTTGAATAGTGACATTCAATATTTGCAGTCCCTCTCAGGAGGTCTGTATCCATCCTTTCCTCTTGCTCATACCTCTAGAGACCATGATGTAACGGTGTGTGTATGTGTGTGTGGGACTCCTGTGGTGTGTCAGGAGTCAGAGACGGTGATTAGCTGAGTCACACATCTCTTTGAAATGCCTGACACGCTGCTGAGTCATGCAGGTTTTTCTTGATAGGACAGTTATGATGCTCTTTCAGTGTTTCTCTGAACTTTTCTCACACACACAATCTCTCTCTCTCTCTCTCTCTCTCTCTCTCTCTCTCTCTCTCTCTCCCCCTCCCTCCCTCTGTCATACACACTTACCCACCTCCTGATGTTCAGGCTCCACCCGTCTGGCGTTTTGAACTTGGTAGCCTTGTCATTGTGGTGATGGTCGCTGGTCTAAATTTGATACTGTCCTGTTTTTTTTACTTCGCTTTGTACTGTAAAAGCATGGGAAATGTCTGCGCTGCCTCTCTGTTGTTGTTTGTTGCTTTCACCTCAAGCATTTGACAATTATTGTAGTACAAGACGATGAGAACACAGTCCCCAGTAAGAGAGTCCTCAGTGGTGGTCCTGCCTTTGAACACTGCATGTAAACTGTGTCATGGACAGTTTGCAGTACACAGAAAGAACATGAAAATTAAAGATAAAATATGAAAAAATGAGACTCCTTGTCATCACAGTCTTGACTTTTTAAATGAGAAATTAAGGCTTATGTAGAAGATGCAGCACAAGGACGTGCATAGGAACCTCTTTATTATGTTGTTGATTGATTAATCAGTCAATATGTTAAATCATTCAGTCTGTAAAATGGCAGAGAATAGTGAAAAAAATGCCAATCGCAGTTTCCAAGAGCCCAGTTAAGTCTTCAAGTCGGTTCTTTTGTCCAAATAACAATCCACAACCCGAACACTTTCCATTTACAAACACATGGAACAGAGAAAAGCAGCAAATCCGTCAGATTAGAGGCTGGATTCAGCAAATGTGTGCCGTCTTTCTGAAGAAATGACTTCAAAGATTGTGCTTGATTCATTTTCAGTTTAGTTGTAATTAAGTAACTCACTGCTAGTAATTGTTCACCACTCACTTGTCATTTAATAAATACTGGATGTAAAGTTGTCTCCTCCTTGCAGCAGTGAGTGGACAAAAACACATTAATGGCTCCCGTTCAAGAGAATCTGTGTTTACTGAGTCATCTGGTCATAATGTGAGCGTGTTTATACTTATTCTGAGCGAGCAACGAAGGAGAAAAAGAGCCCCAAAAAAGCATATTGTTCACGTCTTGTGATATTTTAGCATTAAGGCCTAAACGACTGCGGCTTGTTTCTGCATTTAAAGAGAAATTCCATTTTACTGTCTAGAATTGCATAGGAGCTGACCGCAGGAATGTGCTTCGCTGGCAGCTCCATTGTGTTTTACAGCGTTATTCCGCTGCTCATTTTATGGGTACAGACAGCTCTTTCAGCCTGACTACTATCATTAAAGAGCACATTTTCTTGCCGTGATGTAATGTCCTGTCCACTTTAGAAAACTATGTAAGTTTGTGCGAGCTCGGCAGAAGTATGCATGAATCTCCGAACACAAACAGCACACTCTTTTTTTTTTTTTCATGTGCCGCGATGCTCAGAGGAGGTTCTGTTTCTTTGAAAATGATTGATGATTCGCGCGATATGAGCAACAGTCATTTTCATGGATTTGAAAAATTTTGTGGGACTCCTGCTCGTTCCCTCGAGAGTTATCGGCTCCTCTGTTGTTAAGACGTGTGGGTGGATCAAAGAACGTTCTTCCTCCTGTGTCTCCTCCTGCTCTTTCATTCCTGCTCTTTTCCTTTTTCATCTTTTTACCTTTCTTAATGTGGGTATTTAGTGAAATGTCTTCATTGCCCTTACATCTCTCTGACCCACTGACCTCCCTGTCTGCTTTCACCTCGCCGTTCTCTTAATAAGAGCAAGCTGAGTGAATGTGCAGCGTAGAACGAGCAGAGAGGAGGTAGAGGCGCTGAGAGAAGGATGAGGGGAGGGAGAGAGATTCAGAGACAGAGAGCTGTGAAAAGCTAAATAGGCTACCCTTGAAAAGCAGAGCCAGATCAGACAAAGACTGTGAAGCTGTTCAATGAATCAGGTCAGCGGGTTTACAGGTGCACCAACACTGCGAGTAATCTACCTAAAGAAACATGTCAGTCAGCACGTTGACATGATTCACAGATAACTGATTTTTTTCCTGATGTATCTGAAATCGTGTCATTTTTAGAGCCAGCTTCCCCAGGTCTCTTTTTGATCCCTGCGTTAGGTTTAAGAAAATTTGAAAGCCATGGCGTCCTTTGAGCAGTATGTTAAGTTTTAGCAAGCTGGAGGAACGTTCGCAGTATATACATAAATAAAAAAACACCAAGTGCCAATAAAAGGATTGACTCTCTGTACGATATTTACGTAGTGAAGAGAATTGTTTAGAACTTGAGACAAATGCATTCGTACATAGCTGAAAAAAACAGGCTTCTTACATTTAATCTTTTATATCAGATTTGTTTGATGTTTCATCTTTCAGTGTAATTTAATATTATTTTGTTTCTCTCTTGTGCAAAATGTCTTCTTGTTTGTGCAGTGCTTTTGTTAATTTGGCCCGTTTTGTTTTACTTTCATGCATCCTGAAAAAAATCCATGTAGAAATTTCATTTCATTCATTCAAAGCATTGCTAAGCCCAGATAAAATAATCCTTAATCTAGCTGTTAATCATGTTACTCGTACTGATGAAGATTTTCCTCCATTAAAGCACTGAACTGTGTGCTGAGCTCCAGACAGACTGGGTGCAGAAGTAATAACAGGGGCAGAATGTATAATAGCTACTGTCTGCGGGGTATGTAGAGCATGGAGAAATAGTCTGTCACTCTATCTGGGAGCACAGGGGTATTTATAGGAGGGCAACGCAGGGGGGATAGCAGGGGGGATATTGTTGAGAATAGAGAAAAAGACAGAAAATAAGAGTGAAAACGGAAAGCGACGGCAGATCATCGTGGAGAGCAGGACCACAAGGCTGACTTACAGATGCACAGAGAAAGATCAGGAAATGATGGGAAGGAGGGGGACAGTGAAGTGTGTGTTAGTCCACACACTGCTTTTGTCCTCTGACACTTTTTTTTTTTGTATTTCATTTTTATCTTCTTGTAGCTGCAGCATGCATCGCCTCTAGCCTGCACTAATAGTCTGAAGAGGGAGAGAGGAAAGAAAAGATGAGAAAATCTCTTTTGTCCACTCTCTGAAGCCGCCCCCTGTCCTGCTTTGTTTCTACCTCCCTCTCCCTCTCTCCCTCTCTCTCTCTGTTTCTCTGTAACCGATCCAGCTCGGCTTATTTCAAACCTAAACATGTCTGTCTGGCTCCGAAACAGACCAGGCCACCCCTCTCCCCTCTCCTCATCCTCCTTCCCCTCCCCCAACAGACCCCATTTCCAATCCAGAGGGATGATGTCATGCCGATGCTTAGAAAGACGAGGGGGCTCAGGACGTTGTGTGTATTTTGGGGGAGGGGGGGTAGGAGGGCAGCCATGGGATAAGGGGTCATGGGAGTGGGAGGTGATTTAGTTAGATTATTTTTTTTAACTTCCCAACAGTGATCTCACAGAGAGTTACTGGGTCAATGAGGGAGAGAGAGAGAGAGGCAGCCTTCCTCTGTCTGCTGCTTCTTTATGAGCATTCCTATCACAAATTAGCACGAGTTCATAATACAGTATGTGTATTGTGTGTGCGTGCGTGTGTGTGTGTGTAAATTGGCTTTGATGTGAGTGTGTGTGAATGTAATCCTTTGTTTTATTGAAGCAGTTTGAGAACTTAAAAAAAGTTGTTTTTGTAGAAAAGCATTTTTCAAGTGATATGTCAATAAAAGTTGTTGTTTTGTTAATACTGGTACCAAACTCAGCTGTCTCATAGTGCATCAGCAGCAAGTCAACATGATACCTGTCTGTAAAAACAGCTGGTCAACATGAAAACATGTAGTGAGAGCAGCACGTTAGCACGTTAGGTTCAGTCTTCCATCAGTGTTCAGGCACAGTGCTGAGAGTCGGTCATTTGCACTTTGGTAGCACACAGAACCCAAAACACGATCACAGTAATTATGTGTGAAAATGGAAGAAAATAGATGTGAAGAGTGAAAATATGCTTGGGTCACAGATTCGTATATATAGTATAATGTGTATTGAGACCCACAATGGACCGAACGACTCTCTGCTAACAATCCCTCAGTGCAGTGCGTCACATTTTGTAGATTAGAAAATCACGTTCCTGTGATTGATTAGTGTCTGAAGTCTCAAGTTACTGCTCACTGGAGTGAACTCCTGAGTGTCTTGTGTGTATCTGTCTCTCTGTTTCTCAGGCAGTATTGCTATTTATCATGTACATGTTTAAACATGGCCGTTCTGTCTGCACATATGTGCTACAGTGGAATCTGTGTTTGTATTTAGGGTTGCTCTGTGGGCTGATGAGAGGTGTGTGTGTGCATGCACTCTGCATCAGAGGATGCTTCTAATTCCAGTCTTTTTCGGGGTGCAATCTGGAATCTCAGCTGTCTCCTCACCCCACCCTCACACGCAAATACACACACACACACACACATCAGGGTGTGGCATCAACATCCCTCTGCATGCCCCTGGCTCCCTCTGTCCCTAAGCAGCTGACATAGTCTCTGGGTGGGATGAGCACACACACACACACACACACACACACACACACACACACACACACACACACACACACACACCCGCACACATGCTGGTGTTTTAGCAGAGGGGCGTTAAAAGGCTCTAAACCTGTAGCTGCAGATGGACATTCCTGGGAAGGGCTGGTTAGTCTGGGTGACAGCAGAACAGGAGCCATATGTGTGTCTTTGTGCACACGCGTTTGCAGAAATCCCGATCCTAAATCATGACTGCACGCCTTCCCTGTCTTCACCCCCTCCACCTCCTTCTCCCTCACACCTTTCACCTCCTCCTCTCTCTTGTTTTATCCTCCTATACTGTCTCTTTTAGTGTCTATGCCTCATCTTCCTGTAGTTTATAATCCTTGGAGAATCCATCAGCCCATGACTCACTGTCCTTCCCTGCACCAACTGTGTCAGCAACTATTTAATGATGGGAGTAGAAGTCAAGCCAAACTGGGCCGGCAGCTCACTGGTTGTCTTTGGACCCACACTGTGAAGCTGGAACGTGTCCTAATTTTCACCCATAAAGCTGCTGACACATTTAATTTTTAGATATTAGCAATTAGCAGTTTGTAAGTCAAAAATAGACATTTTGACTGTAGAGTTTATCCAGAACGACACCATGTGAAGGAAAGATAGCATGTGTTAAAACAAACCAAAGCGGTGTACGCCATGACGTGTTCCTGAGAGCCCACATTTAATGTGGATGAGTCAGAGGCCCTCAGCAGCGTTTCTGTTCAGGTCTGGAAATCATAAATCATGAGTGACATGTAAAATCCCTGGGTAAAACTGCATGTCCAGCTTATGAAAGGCTAGGGCACTAAATGGAAAAACAAGTGGTCTTAATTCTGTGCGCGTTTCACATTGTTGAAATCCAGTAAAATCAACATTTAGACTGGTTTTCTGAGTGAGAAATATGCTCTCCGTTTATCATACTGAACTCATATTCAGTTTCAGCAGGATCCAGTGTTCTGAGTTAGCCTGTTAGCTGCTAGCAGCCATGTTAGCTGGTCTAATTCAAACTCAAAGGCTGCATGCGGTCAGAAGAGTTCAGTGTGTCAGAACCCAGTAACCCTTCCATGACTCCCCGGCTAATCCAAGTCATACATCATCTGGACGACAGCGCTATTTACCAGCTCTGGATTTTCCTGGACTGCTCTCTGTCTTTCTTTTTTCTCCCTGTCTTCATATTAATGTCTGTTGGTGTGTTTCCTTGTGTGTTGCATGACTCTTATTTCTATCTGTGTGTGTTCATTTTGTCTCTCTATGGGCCTGATTGGGTGTGTGTGTGTGTGTGTGTGTGTGTGTGTGTGTGTAATGTTTTAGCTTTTCCACTCTCAGGTCCTGTATTGTTTCAGCTGTTGTGAATTAGAAAGGCATGCCACGGCTCGGCCTTGCCTTCTCACTCTCCTTCTTTTTCCTTCTCTCAGTTCAGTGAAATCCTATAAACTCTCTTGAGATGAGCTGGGACAAATATTTAGATATCCAAAAAGACTCTTTTGCAATACTAAGCAAAATAAATGTATTGTTTTACCTCAGACAAAATGATGCTCTGTGTGATATTTCTAACAAAGATTTGCTTTCTTTAACTTTACATGCATGTAGAAGTTTCAAAAAAAGATTTGAAATTCATTTTGCAGCACGTAACTGATCTTATTTCCATACATCTTAGGAAGTAGCATAAATCCAACATAAGGTAACTGACTTTAATCATAAATTTGATACTTGTGACGTGGCTGAGAGCAGGGAACAAACTGATGGTGCGTCATATTGAAGGAGAACAAATAAAACAAACTTTAACACATATATAAAAACAACTTATAAAAGTGGACATGTGAAGACAAATGATACATATGATTGATGTTTTCCTCAAGATTAATTTGACCTCAGATCTTACAGTGGTGTTTTTTTTTTTTTTTATTTACTTGTGATGATTGTGTACGTCGTGGTTGATCCACCAGCGACAGACACTATAAAACAGGATGAATAAAATCGATAAGTGCCACAGAAAAACTGACAGACTTTTGGAGCTACATTGTACTGTAGAGGTGTAAGATCCCGAAGAGAAGGAGAACCAGGTGGGTGTGTGGATGAGTGGGAGGTGGAGGCTTGGAGAAAAAGAGAAGAGGAGGTTTTATGTATGTGTGAGAGAAAAAAGAGGGATGACCTCCAGCACTGACCTCTCAGCAGGCAACTTCACAGGTGTTTGGTGTGTGCACGTGTGTGTTGGTGTGTGGGAGAGAGAACGAGGTCGCTGAAAGAAAGAAGAGAGGATAAGCCTATTTTTACCGCATTAAAACTCCCCAAACGGTGTAAACCACCACAGAGAACTGACCTCCAAAGTGTTTATAATGTGGAAAGTCCTTCCTGCATTAATCGCACATGGACGTTAAACTACAGCTGTATCATAGACTGCCAGCTGACTGAACACACACCATCTCACACACCCCAGAAAGCCAGGCTGCGGAAAGTGTGAAGTTTTTATTTGCTTAAAAGAATGTGTGTGTGTGGTGGGGGGGTGGGGGCAGACTGACTTACTGTTAAACTGAAGAGCATGTAAGTAGTTACTCTCCTGCACACGTTCAGCAAACCAGCCTCAAATCTGCACCACTACAACTGCTGGTGTGTGTAGATGATTGACAGCTGTGTTTATTGAAGTTATCAGCATGGTCGTAGAAGTGCATGCCTTATTTGCTTTGAGGTGTGTGTGTGTGTGTGTGTGTGTGTGCGTGCGTGCGTCAGTGTCTTTGTGTGACTTTGTGTGTGTATGTGCTGGATCCAGGTCTCTTTGTGTCTGTCTCTACCTCAGGAAGGCTGTGAACAATAAATGCTTTCACACACACACGCACGCACACACACACAGGCAGGTGAAATGCTCTCCTAGTTAATATAAAACTACCCCAGAGAGTTGGAAAGAAGGAGGGTGGGTTAGCGGAGTAAAAGCGAAATGGCAGCTACGTTTTTCCTGCTGCCAGGTTACCAGTGAGGGGGGCGGAGAGGGGGACGGACGGAGAGAGACTGAAAAACAAGAGGCCGAGGACGAAAATGACATTACATTTTTTAAGTTTCGTCGAGATGCATTATGGATTTACTCCAGCTCGGGAGGGAGGGAGAAATGAAAAGAGCGAGACAGAGAAAAATATTTTACCTGTCAAAAGGTGTTTCCCCTCGAGCAAATAAACGACCCAGACAAGTCAATAACACACACTTTATGCCCTCCACCTTTGTTTGTGTTTATGTCACTTAGCCGCACTAAGTGGTTTCATGCCTCTAGACACAGGCGGTGCCAGCGTGGAGAGCCTTATGTGTGAATAACAGGCCATTTAATGGACGCTGTGATCCAAAGTGCAGCACCAGGGCAGTAAAGTTTCGCTCCACAGTACGACCCCCAGGGAAAATTCAACCCCTAATCCTCTCGTCCCTTCACTCCTCTCTCAACACCCGCCCTCCTCCTCTTCCCTTCAGTGCTGGGACTCTTTAACCAGCCGTAACGACTGAGGAATGAATGACAATTACAGGAGAGGAGGGGAGCGTAGGTAGAGCCCCAGAGGAATCAAGTTTAATCTTAAACAGACCACGGGGGGTCATGGGTGGAGGCACAGACTCTGCCTGTGTCAACAGTCAGTGAGTCAGAGGAAGAAGGAGTCGGGTGAAAGGCGTCATTTGACTGGGCAAATTAAATGAGCTTAATCTGTTTATCAGTCTCTCTTTGTCCTTTATGCCTCCTTGACTCTTTAATATATTTTGGTTCTTTCTCCCTGCTGCCTGCTCCTCCATCTCTCCTGGTAGCTGGCCCACATCTGCGAATGCTTGGGTTTAAATCTTGTTGTGGTCTGTGTAGAGGGGATTGTTGGTTAGCCGTGGGTCACGCGAGAGTTTGTGAGCTCTGCATCTGTGTGTGGGTGTGTGCAGCAAACCAATGACAAACCCCTTTTGTTTCTATGAAGACGTTTGCCTTGGACGCGGCAATGACAGCTGCAGCGCAACTGACGGGGGGGTGGGTGGTG
>JBBMOE010000015.1:12624866-12670646 GCA_037975065.1 Chaetodon trifasciatus
TGCGGGGGGAGGGAGGGCGGGCAGTTAAAAAGAAAGAGTGGAGTATTTAGCATATTTGACATGCAGGCCACGGGCTGCGCTGTGCAACAGTTGAGAAAGAGGGAGTCCCTCTTGTGAGTGTTGGAAATGTACCTCGAGTCAAAGAGCGAGTGAGAAAGAAAAAAGAAAGCAGGAGCGCTTTGGTCCAGATCAGCCGAGCTCTGCCAGACTGCTTTAAACAAACAGACCTGCTGAAAAAGAAGGGAAGAAGAGAGAACGAGGAGGAGGAGGAGGAGGAGGAGGAGGAGGAACTCCACAACTGGCTCTGTGAAGCCTGTAACTTTGGATAACAAGAGAAAAACAAAGTGGCTTGAAGCTCTGCTCTGGGGCTGCAGGTTGCCATATTTGCTGGTATCCCCCTTCTGACGAACTGGGTGGTGGTTCTGAGGTTTTGTGTGGCATCCTGAAGAGACAGACAGCACCCCCCTCCTCTTCTGTTTTTTGTGCACTACCCCTTTTCCTCTTGGCCCCTCGGTCTCTGACACACACACACACACACACACACACACACACACACACACACACACACACACACACTCCCCAGCCGGGTTGGGTTTCAGTGAAGGCGCAGACGGGAATGCACAAGTGGGGCCTGTGAATATCGCAGACTTTTGTGTGTGTCTGTATCTTTGCCGTATTTATTTTTTACGCCAGCATCTCTTTTGCTGCTACGGACTCTACTTCAGCATGAAAGAAGGATTGTGGCTCAACTGGAAATCTATGAAGACTAACAAATGAGGAAATAATGGAGTGAACAAGAATGAGCTGGACTCACTTCCTTGTCTGCCTACAGCCTGGACAATTGCTTTGGGAAAAAAAGACGGCTCATTACTGATAAGCCTCTTTCTCTCCTGCCGGCTAACAATCCCCGCCCCCTCTCTCCCTCCCTCTATCCCTCCCTCCTTTCTGCTTTCTTTCTTTTTCTTAAACTCTGTATCATTTCACTCTAAGGACAGTGTTTTTGTGCTCCAAAGGGGGGGTGGCGGTTTGCCCCGGAGAATTAAGAGTGGATTACAAAGCAGTGATGAATGTAGCCATCTCACATCACTGGCCCCCTTCTCTGTTCCTCTCACAGCACCGAATCAAGCAACAGTGGCAGGCAAAGTGAGATCCTGTATTATACGCAGCTAGCTTGCCAGGAGGAAACCCTCATCCGGGTTATATTACATTATATTAAAGCATTTTAATTTGCTCCTCTTTTTATTCATCCTATATTTATTTGGAAACAGTTTAAATAGCAAAATGTTGCTTGCTGCTCAGCATGGGATGATCAGCTGCATCCCGGCATTCAGCTGATATTTTTTGGTAACGAGCAAAATCCTCCTCTGCACAACTCTTTCTCTGTAGCTCCACGCCCCCTCTTAGTACCCTGCCTCCCATTCTATCGCTTCTTCCCTCCCCTATGTCTCTCTCTCTCTCTCACCCTCTCTCCCCGTCTCGTGTTTTTCCTTATTTTTTTGGGAGAGAGGAAACCAGCATGATTGGAGCACTTCCTGTCTTTTAATACCAGTGCAGGAAACAGAACAAACGGAGCTGAATTCAAACACAAACAGCAAGAGAGCAGGGAGGGAGGTAGGGTGAGAGCGAGAGAGCGAGAGAGAGAGAGAGAGAGCGAGAGAAGGGACATGTGAGTGAGTAAGAGAGAGTAGACGAGGGGGGAGCAGCAAGACGGCGAGAGTGAGAGGAAAAGAGGGAGATTTTTTTAGCAGCTGCAAACCATTTCAGCTGTGTAGTGGCCTGAGAACAGAGACTGGGAGTGAAAGAAAGAGAGAGCAAAGCTTGGGAGCCCACACGTCTCTAAGAGAGAGAGAGAAAGAGAGGAAAAAGAGAGAAGAGGAACTGGGATTGCGTGGCACTTTGTTTCATTCTCAGTACGGGAGCAGGAGAAAGAAGAAGGCAAAAAAAAGAGCGAAAGGGGAGGAAGGGAGCGTGTCCTGGGATTGTCTGCTGGTGAAGAGGGGGAAGATACTGCCTGCAAACCAAAGCTTGGACTGGAGCTGGGAGGGCTGTCTGGGTCTTTGCCCTCTGGATACAGTCCCACGACTCACTGCTCTGCCCTGCACGCCTGCCTGCCTGCCTGCCTGCCTGCCTGCCTGCCTGGCTGGTCCAGGATCCAGCCTCAGCCCCCTTTTCTATCTACCCCCAGATGCCCTCTTTCACTCTAGCCTCACCCCCTTCAAGATCCTGCCTGCTTTCGATCTACTGCATCGCTTCTCCCCTGGAGCTGTGGGTGATCTGAGGATGAGAGAGAAAGAAAGCAGGATAAAAGAGAAGAATTGAAACATTGACAGGAATTTCTGCAGCGGACTGCTTTACTCTTTGTTCTGGATTTAGTATTTTCTTCAAATCGTGGACTGTCGTGTGTATGACGGGGTGGATTTTCTTTCACTAATGATGACTGTTACGGTGTTGATGAGATGTCTTCGACAAAATTAGGGTTTGTCCCGCAGGCACAAAGCCTTGATTCTTTGTAATGGAAGCAGAGGACAGAAAAAGAAAAAGCAAAGCTGTGGACTGCTTGAACACTCACCGGACCACAAAGTGACAGTGACTTGGTAAATGGATTTCTATTTTCATATTTATCTCGAGTTGGGTTTTCTTGCTTCAAAAACCTCGAAAGGATAGACATTTTCTTTATTTTTGTTTCTTTCATTTACTGGATTTCATATTCTCATTATTTTTCCTGCAAGGAACATTTTTTTAACAAAGGAAGATAAAAGAGAAACAAATCCATGGAGTATTGTACTTTCCTATTCATTGCACCCCACGCAGCCTTTCTTTTATATAACAGAGAGTGGGTTTTCTCACCTTAAAAGGAGACTTTTACACTTCCCTGCCTGCCTCTCACTGATACTGTTGAAGTTGTCCAAGCCCTCTCTGCCTTTTCCTGTTGTGCCACAGAAAGGAGAGGAAGGAGGCACAAGCTTAATGAGATTAAAAAGGGGCCAACGAATGAGTTGCTGTACATGAATATGGAGAGGAGAGCTGTACTCTGTGTCTCTGACAGCAAAACAAAGGGGTGTAATCTGCATGGTCTTCACCTCACCTTGGACTTTGTACTTCTCAGAGAGGGAGATGATGACTGTTTTCTTGCCTTCCTCCCTCTGTTCATCCCTCCACCTCTCCCTCATTCCTAACGGTCCTTCAGATAAACAGGGCTGGTGATTAATATGGTGCCGAGGGGAAGGGCTGTCTCTCTCACTCCCTCTCTGATGCCACACAGCATCTCAGAAAGACCAAGGAAATGCACTACTGTTGAGGTGACATAGGCAAGAATGCAGCACACACAAACGGAATGATACTGTGGACGATAAGAGTTAAAATACTTTTTTAGAATGTGAAACCTGAAGGATTTGTTAAATGCAGCCAAATGGACTGTGTGATTTTGTCGATTGTTGGATGAAGGACAACTAAAGGGAAAGGAATTCATTTTCCACAAGGATCCTTTTTTTGTGAATTGTTTTTTATTTAATCAGCCACGACTGCACCTTAAACAATAGGGGTTCTGTGGCAGCCCGACAGAAGTGAAAAGGGCACAATGGGGAAGCCCCTGAGCCGTCCGGACTGCCTGAGGCAGAATCCTCGCTGCCTTGGAAAAGGTGATGAGGATGAGACATACATAGAGGATTGCTATGTCCCCCAGCGATCCATATATGATACTATGCGCATCAATGAACAGATTGACCAAGGGACCAAACTGTGTCAACCTTCCAGGAGCACTCTAGGCTCTGGTGGGGAGGTCAGAGGAGAGGCAAGTACACTATCCAGCAATGGCACCATTGGAGCTGATTTAGGTAGTGTTTTCGTCTCCAGGAATGCAGATAATGCTGGTGGAGTGAAGAAACTTGATGAAAGAGTCATCTTTGATGCCTTAAAGCTAACTGGTGATCCTCAGATAATGTCACCACCAGTTGGCATTGTAGGTTCAGGTTTGCCTATTGCCCCATCTTCATCTGGCTCTGGTGGGGTAGTTGCAGTGGCCAAGAGGCGGCACCAAGGTGGTGATAAACGGGACAATCCGAACCGTCGCTCTTGGAAAGCATTTATGCCCCCCAGTTATCCAGAGTTTGCTGAGAGGCTGGAGTTCTCATCTGTTGAAGGAGCAGAAAAGCGTCTGTCTGGGGCAGGGATTCCTCTGTCTCCTCTGCAGCCCATTCCTGCTCACCTCCCCCCATCCACCCCTACCTCATCAACACCTTCCTTACCTCCTTACACACCCTCCCCTCTATCATCTGCTCCCCACACTCCTCCTGTCTCCTCCTCGCCTTCTTTGACACCCGCAGTTAGCCCGGTGCCTCCTCTCCAGCAGCATCCTCTCGGCAGACAAAAGCAGGTTCATCCTGTGCTGCCGAAGCAACACAAACAGCCTCACGTGGTGCCGTCGCCTTCCAAAGAACAGTTACCTGCATTTGGCCAGACTCGGCCACCACAGGTTTCTGGACATACACCAGAGCATAGCCCCAGTATATCCAGACAGGTAGAGGGAAAAAGGGAGGGACACAGACGGACTCCTAGCTCTTCTAAAGCTGGAATCAGGCAGATCCCAGAGGAGCCTGTTGAGCCGGTTAAGACCTCAGATTCAGAGAGGGACTCTCCTCTTTTGGACCAGGACCAGGGGGACAGTGCTCCTCTCATTCCACCAAAACCAGTCTTCTGCCCTCCTACCAAGGCCCGCACCTGGCCCCGTAGTATAACAACAGGAAAAAGAACCCAGGTTGGCCTGAGGCACAACTTCCCTGTACTCCCCCCTATGCCTCCTCTATTGGGTGAGGATAGCAACACGGATGAAGAGTCACTTTATCTACTAGACCCCCCATCTCCATTCCTGAAGGAGGAGGAGGGGTTAGTATATGGAGGTCTACCCCTCTCTCCCTGCATCAGTCAGGAGGGAGGTGACGAGGGGCTTCTTGGTTGGGGCGCTCAGGGCAGTGAGCTCAGAGAACGCACAGCCTCTGAGCTCAAATTTGAGGAGGATGAACGCAAGATACTGGAGGAGCTTGAACAACAGGAGCAGGAAGAGTGCAGGAAAATGATTGAGGAGGAGGAGGCATGGAAAAAAGAAAAGGATAAAGCAGAGGAGGAGAGAGCTCAGAGAGAGGAAAGAGAGTGGGAGGCAGTTCTTAAATTAGAGAATAGGGAAATAATTGAACAGTCTTGGGATAGGGAAACACTGGAATCAGAAGGATGGGGTTTAACAGGCACTTCTGGACATTGGCCTGTATTGACTCCCCCTACAGGGTTTGGAGGCCCTAGGGTGCCCAGCGCCTCACCCTGCCCCAGCTCAGGGGCTGAATCAGATGACCTCTTCCTGGAGCTGGAGAGGCAGTGCCAAGAGGATGAAGGAGAAGAGGGAGTGGAGATGAGTGTAGACCCTGAGCCTTTTGATCCCTACACACTTCCTTGTTTACAGGAAGAGGAAGAAGAGAGAGAGGAAGAAACTAAGACTGCCTGGGTAGATTTTGAAGGAACTCTGCCTCTCGATGCAGTTAACTCTGTGGAGCCTGATAGCGTTGCACCAGGTTCAGAGACCGTTACGAAAGACTCAAATTTAGATAACTCTGAGCACATAGAACAGATTAAAAACTTTAACTTGGTGCGAGCACAAGACTGTGAAAAGGAACATGGTTTCATCGATGAAGAATGTGATGTTGACTATAATGAGGATAAGGCAGAGGTAGAAGAAGAGGAGATGAGTTACCCAACAGACTCTGCTCTTGGTCAACAACTGGAGTCAGACTCCAGTGGGGTCCACATGTCCCAGCCAGACAGAACTGGCATTACAGACATTTCTCTGACAGACTGTGAACATGGGAGACATGCACGGACTGAAACAGACCCGGACAGTGGGGCGTCATCAGAGTGTGATGGCGAGGATTGTGAAGAGAGAGCCTCCTCTCCATCTCGAAGCCCTCTGAACCCTTACGCTGAGGCGGTGGAACAAGTGGGGGAGGATATTGAGCAGGGTGAAGGAGAATTGAAAGAGGAAGAGGAGTTAGGAACAGAGTGGGATGTGTATGACCAATCTGAGCCAAGTTTGGACAGTAGCGAGGGAGTTCTCATGGATCACTCCCTTGAGCCTCTGCACACAGTTGAAAGAGAAATTGACAGTGAATGTACACAGGATGTTGACGGTCAGACTTCCTGTCAAGAAAGTCCAGTCCCCGCAGAGATTAGCAAACCTGCCATGACAATAACTTGTGACACAGAAGGGACATGTTTTGCTTCAGAGACTTTTGCTGTCCCAATAGATGTGCTCTCGGGACCGGACATGCCTGGACAAGATTCAGATCTGGACACTACAACAGAAGTGATAGCTAGCACTCCAAAATCAGACTCTGTTCATCTCATGCACCCTCAACATACAGACTCAACATCCCCTTCCTCTTTAATTCAGCCGCCATCTAAATCGGATTCATGCGGTGCTGGATTGGATGCTAAAGACTCAGAGGCCTTTGTGATATCGGATAGTTTTGTTTACCTGGCTGTGTCTGCGCCTCCACACTACCCCAATGACTGTCCCCCATCTCCATTCGAGGACTCCATTCCCCCAAGTCCTGTCCCCAAACCCTCCTGCTGCCCAGAGCCAGAGGAGGAGGGGGCCTTACTTTCCCCTGACAGCTTTGTTTACATGGCGGCACCTGAACGGCCCCAACCTGGCCCCTCCGATATCTGTTCAGCCGGTGAGGATACTCAGGAGCTTGACTTGGACTCCTACTCTGAAGGGACCCAGTCTGGGATGGATGGGGTAGAGTTTGTTCTAGGCTCTATGACAGGAGACAGCGACTGGGAGTCAGAGGGCTCTGCTCTGGACTTTCCTCCACTTGTGTCCACAGACCAGGCCTGGGACCAACTTGAGCCTGGCCTGCTACAGAGCCTATTTACACAGACTGAGGCAGGCCAGGCACTGGCCTGTAGGCCCCTGGAAAATGTGCCCCAGACAGGGTCCACATCTTGCCCCACAGACCCCCACTTACAATCAGGAGGAAGTTCTAATGCAGAGAATGAATCGACAACTACATTACCGAATTCCAACCCTGGCATGGAGGCAGAGGTATGCTGTCATTTAATTTTTGATACAGACAATTAATTTCCATCAAAGACTTTACACAGAACTTCATGTTGGTGCTGTGAGTTGATCTATTTAGCCTAGACCATCGTGCAGTGGCTATAGTGCTTGTATGATAACACGTTTAAGTGAATTGAGGACAGTAGATTGAATAGTGCAGTAAACATACCGTAAAAAGGGAAAAGACATAAAAGACAAGCTTACGACTTGGAGAATGTTTAACATTTTTATATTTATGTATTTGGCCTAGTTGAAGCCCTAATCCAGAGTGATTTTGAACAAATATAACAATAGAATGCAGTGTCCACAAATACAGTGGCATGTAGAGAGAATGAATTCAACTGAACCACAGAGACCCTGGTTTATTTGTGTATTTAGCCTAACAAGAAAGGACTGTGGCATAAGTAGTAAAAGCTGAGCAAAAGTCTGTTTTTAGTAATGAATGCATTCGATGTGGACACACAGAGGCATAGCATGGAAAAAGAATTGGGTCAGGTAGCTGAGCGTTGTGTGTAACTGATGTGGACATAGCATGGAAAATGCATGTGTGTGGGGGGGGGGGTGAAGTTAGACGCCATAATTAGCTAGTTGTGTTTGAGTAGTAGAGCTTTAAATGATTGCAATATGATGCTCAAAGGGGGTGGGTTTGCTGCTTATGGGAAACTACCCTCACAGTATGTGTGTGTGTGTGTGTGTTTGTGTGCACATGGTGTGTGTTTGGGTGGGAGTCAGTGCTAATCTACAGTGCATGCACATATTTGAGATTGATCACATGTTTATTGGTGTGAAGCTGAAAGGGCAGTGTGTGCCTTCAGCCTGCTTATAATGCTGATCTCAAGTGCAGAGTTCACAACATTTATCTCACAGCCATAGTACTACTGTTGTGTTTACGCTGTCTGTATACAGAGCAGAGAGTGCTATGTTTCCATACAAAGTCATGGGCGCTGGGCGTATCCCAGCTGTGTATGAACATTTTCCTTCTTGTTTAAATAATTTGTGAGAGATCAGTGTCGGAGGAGGCAGTGTGTTTGGAAATTGCGAGAGACTTCTAGATGACTTTCACAGTTTGGGTTGATTTGGTTTCTGAGAATGTAATCACTGTCATATTATACAGTGTCTTTGTGTACAGACATGGATCTGAAATGGATATTCTATAAATGCTGGAAGATAAGCTTGGCATGGGACCGACACGCAGGGTTGTCAATGCACCTGGGTGTCAGACTAGTCTCTCTGCATTCTCCTGCATTCAATCTTCGACTTGTTTTGTTTGTGTAGTGTCATTCCTCTCCCATCTGCATCTGCGTTTGTGTTTGACTGTGTGGGCTGCATGTAAAGGTGTGTGTATGTAGACTGTACCTCAATGTGACAATGTGTTTGACAGGCTGTCGTGCTTTCGAGGAGCTCTGCTATGACTCAGTGTCTGGCCTAGATTTGCCTGATCTGAACCCTGTTTTTGTTGCTGACAGACTTTGAATTTAGTATTTGCTGTCTCCCTTTTAGTATGCTAGTTGGCAGGAAGGTTCCTGTTTTTTGCATATGAAACATGCAAAATAATTTTGTGATCTTGGAAATGCCATTTACATTTCACTACCGGAAGAGTGACCACAATGTAAAGGAGATTTAGAGATTTAGTGTCAGGCAGAGAAGCCTAAGTATTTCTCATTGGTGCACATCATGAACAAGTAGTGTGTGATGTGGGTGGTCACTGACGCACCTGATCCCATGCTGATGATGTGAGCTAATGGTCCTCTTATATTAAATTACATCACACACAAGTTGCTTGCTCTGACCAATCAGTCACAACTCATTTGCCCTGCCCTGTGTGGGTTTATCAGCCCTATGTGAGTGTTTGTGTGTGCATGTCTGTTGGTTTAGGTGCATAACTTATTTTTGTGTCTTTATGTACTGCATTATCAGTCTACATCTGTTTGCTCTCTCTGCAGTCATGGCCTCTCTGGCTTCAGTTTAATGTAATCAGATGTCGAGCCCACTCAGCCTCAGATCTTTCAGAATCAGAGAATTACAGCTACACAGAGTGCCGTAGTGCAGATGATCTGTAACAACATCAGGTTTGATTAGGAGGGGAAACAGCAGTCAAACAGGAACATTTTGATGGGAAACAGAGAAATGGGGTACAGACAGTGGCGTTTTGTAATGCTGGTTACATTTGCATTTCCCAGGTCAGACACAACGCAGGGAAGAAGAGTAGCCTTTAGTTACTTTAATAGTTCAAAGGTTACAAAGTTACTGAGGGTATTTCAAGACACGATGTTTGGCTCCAATTAAAAGTTTTGTCCCAAAAGGAGACGACTAGTATTCAATAATGCATACTTTCTCTCAGGAAATCACTGTAGTGACTGTCAAGCTTGGTGTGCCTATCAATAATACTGTGCTGTCACAGCATCGCTGTGTCCTTCCTTTTAGTTATTTATTGATTTTTTAATGACTGATGGGTGGCTGTTGGGAAATTTGACTCCAGTTTTTGTTCACGTTTCTGAAAGGTAACACATGCGCCCTTTATTCAGCCATGCTCCCTCTCCTCAACACACTCTCCCTCTCACACCTCCTTCTCCTCCCCCTCTTCTCCTCTATGCTTGGAAGCTTTTGCTGCTGAGATAAGGAGGTGAGAGGTAAATACTGTGGCTCTCTGTGAGGGGAGCTGCCTCTGCTAACATGGCTACACAAACAGTGTGTGAAGTAGTCTGGGGAATATAAACCTAGATATCAGATAAGAATGTGCCAGGGCTAACACAGGGCTGGACTCTTGTCTTTTGCTCTCTGTTTCGTTTCGGTCTGCTGTGCACTGACCTGTCTCCCATTTCATTCCATCCCTGTGTGTCTACGTGTTTTATTTCTATTTATTTTTTCCTCACATCTGTCTTTTCTCCTCTCTGTTCTTCTGTCTTTGTGCCTACATTAAACAAACACCAGGCAATTTTCACATTAAGTTGCTGTTTAAAATTCATTGAAAAGGGATGGAGTGAAGACATGGGGAGGACAGATAGACGCGCTGAGTTTAGAAAGACAAAGGCGCAGACACAAAAAGAGTTATGACAGGCAGCAGGGAGGTTGGATGGATGAAGCTATTGTTTGCTCGGGGAGCACCTTTCAGTTCTACATTGGACTTTGGTGCAATGATAAGAGCTACGCTGGCTGACAGACACAAGCAGAAGGTCTTTGGATTAATATGGAGTTCATTTTAAGGCACATTGTATGTACATGTGCCCCACAAATGGACAGACAGATGGACTAGCTTTGCATGCTGTTTGATGAATTGGGACAAGAGAAGGCACAGTACAGACAGACAGACAGACTGACCGATGCCAGCTCATGCACAGATTTCGAGGCAGCAGTTCACTGAATATCCATTAGCATTTGCTGTTACTGTCTGCAGATACAAGCTTTAAAGGGTCCTCAAAAATCCTTAATGTTCTTAAAGTATCTTAATTTAAGTGCATAGAAAATTCATCACACATTGCAGTGACAGATTTTTTAAGCTGCATGTTCACAAAGATGAGGACAGAGCAGGATTTGTAAGCAGCCCAGACAGATTTGGACTTCATAGCAGTATTTTGTTCCATAACGTATGTTTTACTGGAAGAAGTCTTCTTGTGCCAGTTTTATGTCTTATTTTTGGTTTTGAAATCAGTTTTGAAATCAACTCTGACGCAGTGAAAAAAAGACCTGCTCTAACTGCGGCTTTCTGAAATCTGCACAGACCCTATTTTTGTTCCAAATCGCTTTCAAAACAAGATGGAATATTGGGAACAAATGGGCCCGAAAAAAAGAAGAGGCATTGAAAGACAGATGTTGAAGCTGAGAGAGAGACAAACAGGCACAGAGAGAACCAGGTGGCTTCAGGTCCGCGGCTCATGCATTTGTGCTTTGATTGATGTGATAATTCTGGTACTGAACAACCGCCTCCGGGATAAACCTGCGAAAGACGGAGAGAGGAGGAGGGGGGCGTGTTCGGGAACACAGAAAAGCATGAAAGCAAACGCAGGAACACATTGATCTCCCATTGGGAATGAACGTTGATGCATTTAAAATGTGAAAAGTAGACGAAATATTTGAGGCGTTTTTCAGTCATTTTACATATTTTTGCCTGTGCCTGCATCGCCCTCCTCTCTCACAGTGATATCAGCAAGACAACAAAGCTCCTAAGAATGGAAGAGCAGCAGCAGTGGTCTCCTGTTGGATAGGAACATATTTCCAAGAACCCTCAAATCCCCCCAGAAAGGGAGTTAATATCTTACTCTCTCTTTGTCTGTCTCTCAGGGAGCTGATGAGCAGCACAGTGATAGCATGAATGAAGGAAATGTGTGTGCACTCCTTAAAGAGAAAAAGAGCTGCAGGTGGGACAATAAAGGGGAAGAAGAAGAGGACAGTGAAGTTTGAGCCAGCGTGTTTTGAATGCCGGCCGCATTTGCATGAGATTTGTATCTATTTGCTGATGCTCAAGTAAGGACACAAATGGGATTTATTCACCCATTAACCCGTTCATCCCTGGGATCGGTCGATCGGTGGGTTAAAGAAAAGTCTTTCTGGCAAAATTTAGTTTAGTTTGGAAACAAATTTCTATCCTTTCCTTCCTCCCCTTATTGCTCATTCCATTAAAAGAGAAAAGTGGGAGTGAGGAAGGATGAGGGTTGAAAGCCAGGAAGCAAGTGAGAGGCAAGGGGTGAGGGAGGAGGGGGAGGAGGGGGAGGAGGTGGAGGAGGTGGAGGAGGTGGAGGAGGAAGCGAGCGATAGCAGTGCTGTTACTGGCTACCATGTTGCTTTCAGGAGAAACACTTTACCCACGGTGCAGGATACCGAGGCTGGTCATTTTTTCCCTCTGCTTTTCTATTTAGTGCTCATATAAACTAACTCCCATTCAGTTTTAATAGAGGGTGACCGTTCCTCTCTTTCTGCGCTTGGCATACCAGGCATACTAGTTTTATTTCACCGTCTCCGTGGTCCAACTGTAGCTTCACAGGCTACGCTTTAGAGACGCACACACTTTTCACATGACCACTAGCTCTTTTCATGAAGTCGACAAATCGGTTAGAAAGGGAAAGGAAGATGAAAGGCGAGTTCAGAGGACAACTTGAAAGTTGGAAAACTGTAGCTGGACAACATCTCATGCAATTTCCTAAGCATGTTTAGTTTTTTCTTATACTTTCCCATATTTTTACAGCAGTCACAGTAGCAGCGAAGGGAAGGCTGCCATGTTTCTACGCGCTGTCACTTGTAATTCTCGGTGTTTATGTCTGGAGCTGCATGTTCCTCATCTGTGCAGATTAAGAAACTGATTGTCCTCGAGTGGGGTTTTATGCAGGAGCCATAAGCACAGCTATTCCTCTCCTCAGCATTATTAGCTTGACAGCTAAGTTTAGAGAATCCACAAATATGTTCATGTTCAGTCAGTTCATGGATTAAAAAAACATTATTATGTAACACTGAGCCCAAAGTGAGGTTAAATTAGAGGCTTGAGGTTTGAGCCCAGTGAAAATATACATGAGATGGCCTTCGTGTCACCCTGTCTGCATGTGTGTTGTCATGTGCTTTCACACTATTTGACCTAATTTTCTACCAGTGAGCAAACTGTCTGTGACGGTTTCCTAAATGAACACAAAATGATCTGTCGGAGAGAGTTAGAAAGAATTGGTTATTCAACATGAGAGGTGTGTGTGTTGTTGTTTGAGTTGTGCTCCTCTCACTGAATTTAGCAAAATTTTAATGAAAATGTCTGTGAAGATTGTCATTCTTCCCGGTCATGGTACTTCTGAGCGCTTTACAAACGCAGCTGGACGGGCTTGAGGTTCTAGAAGACGTTTCGCCTCTCATCCAAGAGGCCTCTTTAGTTCTAGCTGACTGGTGGGGAGTCCCAGGCAATTATCCTCTTTTATCCCTCTTGAGACTCCCATCAGTCAGTTAGAACTAAGCACTTAGAAGTTGAATGAACATCTGATCAAATCACACAGTCCACATGAGACAAATAAGTTTTTGATTTTCAAACTCAAGGATGTTTTTTTTAATTTATTTAGTCATGAATATTTGATGTTAGAAAACTTGGAAAACTTGAGATTTTACACCAGCTTTTCAGGGGCTTTTAAGTACAGCTGTAACTAGTGATTCTTTTTATAATCGATTACTCTTCCAATCTCAATTGAACAACTGGTTTTGTCTCTAAAAAGCAGCAAATCATCACATTTCAGAAGCTTTAAACATCAAAGGTTTGAACTGATCCTCTAATTGTTGCAGCTTTATTTTGTTGCCGTCGGGCCTCTGGTCCAACCAAATGTGTGAGCAGACATGTCCGTCTACATCCTCTTTGATTTCACCTCACCTGTGTTTTTAATGCTGTTAAATGAAATTCTAAGTTGTCAAACTGGTTCAATATACCAGAATTTAACTGACTGACTGCTGATTTAGGCAGAAATGACGAACATCTCTGATTATGATGATGAACAGGGAATATATCTGTGAATTCGTTGGTCTCCTCTTGAATTTGAACAGCCTCTCAGACTGATGCATATGTGATGAGATGTATCAATGCGAACAGTGTTTAGCCAGTATCAGCCTCTCACGTCCGTTCGGCTTTAGTCAGATCTGATTTTATCGCCTGCGCACGCTGAACTGCTGAAGTGAGAAAGCCGGTGCAGTCCAGATGGAGAGACGGAGTGGGACGAAGCTGTGGTGGGTGAGCGAAAGGCAAGAGACGAGAGAGAGAGATGAGCCATCAGGAGGAAGGATGACAAGTACGGTGGTGATAGTTCAGTCTGCTCGGTTAAGAGTGTGCGTGTTTGGCTGCGTGCTGGCTGAGGTAGGGAAGAATGACAAGTATGTGGGACATTTTCCAGAGCTCTGGTTTAGTGGAGTCAACCACTCAGAGCTGGTGAAGAGAGAGAAAGAGCAGAGAGGGCGGCTGAAAGAGAAAGAGAGAGAGAGAGAGAGAGAACACAAAGAGAGCGACAGAAGAAGAGGAGGAGGAGGGAGAGTGGACAGAAATATAAGCACACGCAACCTACAACGCATTTATATAAACCCCAGTGTGTGTTTAGATGATGAATGATGATTTTCTGTTCGCCTCTATCTCTGACACACACACACACACACACACACACACACACACACACACACACACACACACACCAGGATAAGGCATAGGGTGGAGCAGGTCATGGCTACAGTCATTGTTGTTCTGGCCGACAGACTTCCTGTTCCAAGCAACTATGACGCCCATCACCACAACACAGCTGTGTCCAGAGTGGACAGGAACACACATACACACACACACACACTCACACACACACACACACACTCACACACAAACTGCTCATTCATATTTAATCATGCACAGAGATTCTTACCTGTGGAACACTTAATCATTTCTCTTCACACACATAATTACACACATAGATTCATACTTGTGCACACTACACACACTCGCACAAACACGTGCACAAATTAGGAACTTGTGCACACACATACACAAGCCTTGGCATGGAGAACCTGTAGTTTGATGCCATATTTAAACCAGATGAGCAGAAACCTGTAAACCCTTTGATTACAACTGCAGAGACTCAGAAACACATTCCACCTCAACCGCTTCCAGCTGATACACAGGACCAACTTAATATTTTGTTTGCAGGTCTGTAAACGTCTTTGACACGTCATAAATCCAAATCGAAGGCTTTGGAAGCTTTAAAATGCAGCTGAATATTTTCTGAATAGTGATGAATGAATGACAGGAAATGAAAAACCTTTCATTTGGACCTTGTTTGCTTTATCCTGCCTTTTTCCTCTGAAATCATCTCAGAATCATCACAGTGGAAGCTCATGCAAATGTTGATCACACTGCTGTTTTGCTTTATTTTTATGTTGAAAATGAATTAGACTTGAGTTTAGCTCGCTGTGTGGACGCTGTGGTCCAGCTCTCCTCTCACATCCTCTGCTTGTTAGCTGGCTGCTTAGCGCAGATCACAGTGAGCGGCCCGATGGAAGATGAAAGAAGACTGCGTCACAAAAACATCTTTTATGTTTTATGGTGCATATGTGGGAACAACCATTTCTTGCTCAGATGTTTTCATTTCAGTTGTATTTGGTAGAGTAATGTGCAGTGGTTTGTTATTATTTCAGTGCTGGACACCCACGGCCGCTGCAGCCTCTTCCAGGCCATAGTGGTGTTTCACTGAAACCCAAACCTACATTTTCCCTCCCCTCACTTTAACTGCACCCACTTCAGTATTGTCACACCAGCTATTTTCCCCGAGGCATGGATTTACCAAAATCTGTTGTGTGTGTGTCCTGGATCTGGTTATTTGTGTGTGTGTGTGTGTGTGTGTGTGTGTGTGTGTGTGTGTGTGTGTGTCTCGTCTCTTTGTGTGGCCAATGGGGTTTGGCTGCCACAGCATTATAAACCACCAGGCTTAATTCTCCCTCTGTGGGCCTATTCTGAATGTCAGGACTTCTCAAATGTTTTCATGACAGCGACCCCCCCATCCATCATTACTGCCATGGACTCCCACTTGATGGGATTTTTGTCTCAGGAACAACCAAATGAAAAGAATTTAATTGATGGTGGTTTCCAGTGGTCCAACTGGTCAGAGAATACTGTCAAATTGTGAAAGTTGTTTTGTGGATTTGGCAAATTGTTGGATGTAGCAGGATGGTTTGCAGGAATTTAGCAGAATGTATTTTTTTCTCACATTCGCTGCATGAGCTGTTGGTTTTGGATAGTGTTTTTTCCCACAGTAAGACTAACTGTAGGGAAAACCAGACTGTTTACCCCTTAAGAAAAACAACATAAACAAACCAGACAGGAACGACATTTTATAGGTCACAGATGTGCTCAAAATTCTGAAATGAGAAATTGAAACTATGAAAAGTCATCGAGAAGTCGTGCAGTTTTATAACGGCGGGGCCTTTGAGTTCAAATTAGTGTTGGGTTGTATTAATTCAGGGCTGCAGCTGATGATGATGTTCATTATAAATATACTGATTAGTCTATGACAATTATCATGAGCTTTTTCTGTGCCCAGCCACTATTTCAAAACACAAATACATTAAATTTACAGTGATATAAAATAGAGAAGTAGCAAATTTACTGTTTTTAGATCAATTTATGCATCAGGAAGTAGCCTTTGAGTGGGAATACAACTAAATCTAATCTCTAAATTACTTGGGACTTCTGCAGTCTCTCCAACGACCCCAGTGGGACCCTGGACCGGACTTTGCAAACCGCTGCTGTATGCACAGTGTGTTTGGATACAGTAGTGACTCAGATTTACTATGACAGAGGAGCTGGCTGTCGCTCGGTCTTTTTTGGCCAGGGAAGTCAAGTCTGGTTGTCTTTAGTGTCGGGTGGCTGCCTCTATTGTCATCACAAGATGGCTCCAGCCCTCCACTGTGACGTGTGTGTGTGAGTAATGTGGCCAGACAGGCGAAGTTGTGCGTGCATTAGTGATAAATGTGTGCGTTACTGTAGGTCTGTGTGAAGGCTGTGTGCACCCATGCAAGTGTGTTAGTGTACTCGACAATGCGTGTGTGTGTGTGTGTGTGTGTGTGTGTGTGTGTGTGTGTGTGTGTGTGTGTGTGTGTGTGTGTGTGTTGTCGACTCAGCCTTTTCCAGCCAGCCCCTTACTCGTCTAACCCTCTAATCCCCGTAATCCCCCTCTCCCCCTCCTCCTTTCTCTCCTACCTCCACCCTCATTTCTCCCATCCCCTTCCTGTCTTGCACTCCTCTCTTATCTCTGCACATCCCTCTGTCTGTCTTTCACCTCCTAACATCCTGTCACTTCTATATATGCGAACATAATGTAGCCGCGTTCACCTCCATTTGTCGTCACGCAGATTGAATGTGTAGTATATTTTTGACCGCTGGTTTGATTCTCCTGGTTAAACTCGGGCTTTCTTTCCTTCTTTACATGTTTTCCTGCACTTTTCTTTCTTACATTCATTCATTCATTTATAAATAGATCAATTAATGATCGCCCCTTTCTTGCTTCCTCTTACAGGCCGTGGAGAGAGAGCAGGTGGACAGCATTCAGCCAAAGCTACAGCACGTCAACGCAGTGGGTCAGGGTCTGATCCAGAGCGCCGGCAAACACACCGACACCCAGGCCCTGGAGCACGACCTGGAGACCACCAACCTCCGCTGGAATTCACTCAACAAGCGGGTACGACCTGATCTGTGTGCAGCCACATCAGAGAGGAGTCTGTCTGTGTTCATGTTCATGTGTGACCGTCCGTGATTTGACATTATATCGACTTTGCTTCTCAACTCACAGCCGTCTCTCCTGTCCTCAGGTCGCAGAGCGGATCGCCCAGCTCCAGGAGGCCCTGTTGCATTGTGGGAAGTTCCAGGATGCTCTGGAGCCTCTGCTAAGCTGGCTGAGTGACACAGAGGAGCTGGTGGCCAATCAGAAGCCTCCATCTGCCGAGTACCGCGTGGTTAAGGCCCAGATCCAAGAGCAGAAGGTACGAGAAGGATGCAGGGGCATAAAATAAAATCCTGTTTCTCATGTAAAATTACAAGTGAAAAGAAATCTATGTGTTTTTCCAGAAACAGTATCAAAGCAGAACTGAGAGATGCAACGCTCAAAGCAGCAGAGGTGGTTTTCTTGAAGTCATCAAGGGTTCATTTGGGTTCAGAGAAGTGTTTTTCATCCAGTGTCAGAGTGCTCAGATTTTCCATTTTTGGGATTTGAAGCGGTGATCATCCAGCACAGTTGCCACCCACATCCTCCTCTTCTGCCTTTGAAGCACTCTGCCAGTTTCTCTCTGGAAATTAAAGTGGATTTGAATTTTCACTTTCAATTTTTCTAGATTATTTATTTATTAGAACATTATTGGGAAAGAGTTCCTCCACAGTGGCGTGAAGTTTGGGCACCCCTGGTCAAAGTTTCTGTTGCTGTGAATAGTTAGGTGAGAAGAGGATGGACTGAAGTCAAAAATAGAAGTTTTTTCAATGTTTCAAACAAGATTAGAGGATTATTTTTGACTTGTACTATTTTTGGATGGAAATGAGCACCATACAAAAGAGATTTGAGCGCAGATAGTTCTACTGAAAATGAAAAGAGGATGACTTAAATGATCCTTAAAAACACCTCAAAATCCACAATGGACCACCTCAGGAGGATCAGCCTGAAGGTTTTAACCATGGCGCTCACAGTCCCCCAACCTGAACATCGTCAAAAATCTGCAGATAGACCTCAAAAGAGCAGTGACAGGCCGAGAATCTCACAGAGCTAGAAGCCTTTTTCAGGAAGAAAGGATGAAAGTCCCCCAAAGAAGAATTGAAAGACTCTCAGGTGGCTGCGAAAAGCGTTCCCAAGCTGTGATACCTGCCAAAGGGGATGTTACTTAGTACTGAACCTGCAGGATTCCCAAACTTTTGCTTCTCCTTTTCGCTTGTTTTAAAAGTGTAGAAGATGTTTGTAACATTAAAGCAATGGGTCATCTTTAACAGCTTTTTATTTGCTGAGCGATCCACAGAAACAGAAATCTTGACCGAGAGAACCCAAAGTTGTGTACACCGCTGCATCTATCAGACGGGTTGAGTTGAGACATTATTGATATTCAGATGTCCTCACTGTCCTTCAACCGCAAACAATAGATATTTGAATGACAAGCGCACACACACAAACACACATGCACGCAGGCAATGATCCGTCTGCCTGGCATCCAAGCGGCCCCAGTTGACCGTCTGCCAGTCAGACTGGCATAAAAACAGACGCACACACATGCATGGTGGATTCGTATTGTTTTCAGAGACACACACACACACACACACACACACACACACTCTTTTCCCTGTTTATCCAGCATACTCTTCCTGTGTTTGTGCACATAAGAGTGCTGCAGCCTCGGCCGGCGATCAATCACACGTGTTTACATCCGTGACAGAGAGTCGTGTCACCGTTTGGCCAAGAAAAAGAGAGAAAAGTGTAGAGAAGTGCATTCCAGAGGCTGAACCGAGCTGTGAGTGCAAAGCAGACAGAGAGGCTGCTATCTAAGCAGGAAGTACCTTCATCCATCCTGTTTGTTGATCCTAAAACGGTTGGATCCCCTCGTTAAGCGAATAACAGTTTGCTCTGTGTTTATCTGTCCTTCATTCATAACTGTTTTAAAGATTTGATCTGCTTTGTAAGAGACTTTCCTCAAGAAGGAGAAGGATGGTAATGTTTCTAAAATGCAAGTGTAGCTTGGTAACAATGGAAGATGCATCATCATCTGTTGCTGGAAAAGGATAAATTCTCCCACGCTGTTTACTTATTTCATGCCTCAAACATGTGCAGGAACAAATTTAGTTTGAAGGATAGTTGTTTTGTGGAAGCACATTTTCTGATTTGTGTTAGGCACAAGTGTAAACACTCCTTTGTTTTGCAAATACGGAGGGATCAGCGTTAAAGTTTGGATTGATTATGGAACCTGCTGACAGAAAGAAGAATGTTTATAGCACATTTGATTAGGTAGTGTACACAGTGATGGCACACTGTGGGCACCAATTCACTGTTTTTCTTTGGAACTGGATCTTTGGGGGATTTGATTCCCTGCGCCACAAAAGAGACAAAGCAAGTGGTGCGCATGCTGCCTTCAGCTCATCAACTCATCAAGTGTATTTATTAGGTGCGCCTGGCCAAACAAACGGCGTGTAACACATCAGCCCTGCAGTAAACTCCTCATGAAGGTTATCATGTTCACTTTCTGTTCTTGCAGGTTGATTTATCGTCTTTGAGGCTGTAGTTTGTGGTGTTGGCAAATTTATTGTGTTTTCCAGAGAGGTGTTTCTAACACCCCCACCCCTTCTCAATGGGAGGCTGCTCACAGACACACTGTAAAGCAGTGGTGAGCAAACAGAGGCCGTGGGCCGAATCTGCCCCTCTGGCAACAATGTTTGACAAAGCTTAAGTCTTCACTGTCGTAGCTTACATCAAAGTATATACATGATTTTCTATATATATATATCAGGGGATTACAAGGTAAATATATAAGGCTCATTCATTCATTTATTCATCTTCTATACCCCGACTATCCCTTTCGGGGTTGGGGGGGGCTGGAGGCTATCCCAGCTGTCAACGGGCGAGAGGCGGGGTACACCCTGAGCCGGTCGCCAGCCGACTGCAGGGCAACACACATACAAGCATTCACTCTCACACTCACACCTAGGGACAATTTTAAGTCACCAGTTAACCTAATGAACATGTTTTTGGTCTGGGAGGAAGCCAGAGTGCCCGGAGAGAACATGCAAACTTCATACAGAAAGGCCCCACCCGACCCAGGGATTAAACCGGCAACCTTCTTGCTGTGAGGCACGCGCACTACCTGCTGAGCCACTGTGCCACATAAGGCTCATTTAAATCCCAAATATGACCTTGTCACATCTAGTCGCCCCATGAGGAGATCAACCAAGATATCAATTTATTTTATTTAAATGAACTAAAACAAACAAACAAACGTTGAAGACATATAAACGTGCATTTCCACAGCACCTGTCGCTGATAGTCAGACACCTCAGAGATGATTTGTTCGATTAACTGCGTGCGCATCTCTTCCTCCAGCTTCTCCAGAGGTTGTTAGATGACCGCCGGCCAACGGTGGAGATGATTCGCGCTGAGGGCGAGAGGATCGCAGCCACAGCAGACACACAGGACCGAGAGAAGATTCAGACCCAGCTCCAGAGTCTGGCAGAGAGATGGACGGACCTGCTGGACAAAGCCGGTGGCAGGTAAGCCTCCTCTGCAGCACGGGGGTTAGCTGAAGGGTCTCTGAACTCCCCCGGACAGTCTGTCAGTGATTGTTGACACTTCAGAATAATCGATTCTGTCCGTTTTGAGAAGGAGACACAGGTAATGTCACAGACAGTGAGAAGTTACAGACTTGTCTGGCTGTAAATGTGTGGTTTGGGGAAGTAATTGGTGGTGTCCCTCAACAGCATATTATCCTGTGGTTATTTCCTGTTTGCTCGTTTCATCTCTGTCTGGCTCTGTTGAGCTCCACCGTACTTAAAGAAAGAATAGTGTCTTTACTATTGGTTTCTGTGGGCTACAAGTGATTTCAGTGTCTCTGCTGTTCACTCTGAAAGTCATGATTCTTTGGGGGGAAATGGACACACATGACACTTGATATCTCAGACTGCTCATGTAGCATAGTGTTCCAATATATATTGATCGGTCTGTCAAATTTATTACACTCAGCACTGTCAGTCTATGCACACACATACACACACACACACTGCTGCTTTCTCTACAGGCACACTGTGAGATGCTTCGGTTGACTCTGACACACACCACAACACACTACAATAATACATTTTTATCTGTTTATTAAGTTCTTTAAAATTTAATCATATATGATGAAAATTTCATGAATTTTTAATGAATTGTGTTTGTAAAAAAAAAAAAAAAAAAAGATGACAGCTGTGTGATGCAAAATCAGCCTCAAGTTGAGCAAATAATCTCTGAAAGCAATAAAATACCAATAAAATCTCTCCCCCGCCGCCGTCTCATCTCATGGTATCTTTGTACCCCCCCCCCACCCCTCCCGCCGTCCCTCAGGCAGAGGCAGTTGGAGGAGCTGCAGGTTTTGGCTCTTCAGTTCCATGAAGCCCTGGAGCCACTGGGAGAATGGCTGAGTGCCACCGAGAGACGCCTGAGCTCTGCCGAGCCAATGGGAACCCAGACGGCCAAGATCACCCAGCAGATCATCAAGCACAAGGTACTGTTCGGCCCCTCCGCTATCGAGACCCTCCACTCATGAAAAGGTCAGAATGGTGGATTTTTATGTGAGTCACTGAGCAGGAGAAGCCCTGCCTGACCTGTTTTTGGTACAGATAGTGTCATCCAAAAAATATAAAAGCTACCCTGTCTGACAGGTAGGAGGGCGGTTGAATTTATAGGAGGGCGCTGTCAGTTGTTCCATGCTCGGCAAAGTAGAGGCTAAACACGAAAACATTGTTCATTCAGTAGATTTAGGGTTATTGCAGACATGAAAGCACTTGACAAATTACTTACCTATAAATATTGCTGGTATTTCAGTTTGGCAGTTCCTGTTTGAACCAACAAATAACATAGAGAAGAATTCATAATAGCAAACACACATAAAGTCAGCAGTCTGGATAAAATGCCCAGCACTTAATCTGAGTGTAAGCACAAGGCGTAAGATCCACAAAGCAACCATTTCCAAGCCAAACATCCCCTTCTCCAAGTCCGTGTCTTTACTCATGCTAAGCTCAGTTCTTACTTTTCATTTCAGTTTTTTTAAGTTTTTTATGTTCTTTTGAAGTCGTTCTACTCATTCATTCATTTGCTGATGTTTATGATTTCCTGTTGATCTATGATTTGTCATTTGCATGCTCATATTTTCAGTTTTTATCCATTTGTTTTTCTGTTCTTTTGCTTTTCTTACTTCCCTTCACCTTCCCCTCACACACACACACACACACACACACACACATACACACACCTCCCAGGCGCTCCAAGAGGACGTGTCCTCACGTGAAGCCGAGGTTGATCGCCTCGAGTCCCTCAGCCAATCGCTGACCCCGCTCAGCTGCACGGCTGACCGTGATTGGTTAAGCGAGCGGGTGGGGGCGGTGAGGTCGGGTCACTCGGAGCTTGCCGATTGGTGCGCGAGGCGCGCGGGCCTGCTGGAGCAGGCGCTGGCTAACGCTCAGCTGTTTGGGGAGGATGAGGTAGAGGTGCTGAACTGGCTGGCGGAGGTGGCTCAGAGGCTGGCTCAGGTCTCCATCCAGAGCTACCAGCCTCAGCTGCTGGCCGAGCAGCACAAACACACTCTGGTACGACTCACACTGAATGCCTTCGAAAGCATGAAAACAGTTTCATTTAGTAAGAAAAGGGACAGTATACATGTAGAGTTGTAATAATAGGATATTTTGTATCAAGTAAATTCTCTTTTACACACTGTATATAGATTCAGTGTAGTATCTGTATCTGATACATAAACTGTTACATTACTTTACCATCTCTACTACAAAGAATAGATGTGAAGTGTTTTCAGGGAAGTGTAGTTTTATCGCTAAAACTGTCTAAAATCGTCGACGGATTCAAGCTGTACTGATGATTTTTTGTTCTTGGTGCCAAAGGAAAACGTCTTTTATCTACCAGAGGTTGACTTCCACTCTGTTTCTCCCCTCAGTCTCTAAATGAAGAGATCTTGAGCAGGAAGAAGACAGTTGACCAAGCCATCAAGAACGGACAAGCTTTACTCAAGCAGACCACGGGTAATCCTGTCTTAACCTCCTCAGCAGATATTAAACGCAGTGCCAGTGCTCCTCTGTCAGGAAGGTGTTTGACACTGAAACCAAGAAAGCAGTTGATATCCTCTATAATAAGAATCTCAATGAGAGAATCACGGTAGAGAGAAACTTAAACTGTGTTTTCCTGAAGCAGAATCACATCCAAACCACACATTTTTACATCAGTGGTGAACCACACTCTGACAGGTCTGTGTCCCTCTTCTCATAATATTAGCCATGCTGACTCCTAGCGCTGTTAGCAAGATAATTGTTGGTCTACGCTGTGTGTGTACTCACATATTTAGATGGTTAAACAAATCATGTGGCATTGAGAGGAATGCAGAACTGTCAAGAACCATCTCCTCACTGTGAGATAATAATAATATGATAATTATAGCAACAACAGCAGTAATAATAGACTGTGTGTTGTGTTTCACAGTAAACACAGCGCACAATTCAGAAACATTCACATATGAAAGTAGAAAACTGGAAATTTAAGAGCTGGGTTTTCTTCTGTTGGCTCCTGACTGATCACATTGATAAGACGGTCCATGACCTCTCCTGTGTGTCCTCCTGCAGGTGAGGAAGTCCTCCTGATCCAGGAGAAGCTGGACGGCATCAAGTCTCGCTACGCTGAGATGACGGCCGGAAGCAGCAAGGCCCTTCGAACCCTGGAGCAGGCCCTGCAGCTGGCCACGCGATTCGCCAGCGCCCACGACGACGTCAACCAGTGGCTGGACAGTGTGGAGGCGGAGCTCAACAACGTGGAGCCTGACGCGACACCGACGTACCAGGAAAGACAAAAGGTGGGTGGAGAATTCGTAAGATGGATGCAGTTATGGCCCTTTGGTGTTTGGATGCAACCCTTGAACTCACAGAAATGGACATACGGATCAATACTTATTCATTAATATCCATTAATTTACTTAGTTATTTATTTGATTACTTCTTTTGATTATTTAGTTTTTCTTTTTCAGCCGTTTGAAACAGCTGACTCCTCCTTTACTAAACGATTGAAGGCTCACTTCAGTGACAGTCTGCAGCCACAGCGTTCAGCCGATAAAGCTTCACGCACTCAATCGTCCACATTTTACACATTTTAAAAGTATTTTTTAAGATGACATTTCCCATAATAGAAAATATTGCACCCCAAGTAATTCCTCGTCTGTAATGACATTTTCAGCCATTCCAATATCAACCCACCCATGGTTGAGTTACCATAGTAACATTGATTTCTTGGCGCTCAATAAAGCCATTGAAAAAAAAATTATTGCCTTTTAATTTGTTGCTGCCATCCAGTTTTTTTTTAATCCAAAGTGACATTTTCAGCGTTTAACTTTAATGTGCTTTCAGGGCACCAGGCGTGACGCACTGACTGCGTTAGTCAAGTTAAATTCAGCTTTACATTTGTTTATTTGTTTTTGTTTTAAAGGTCTGAATATAAGCAATATTTTCCACTCGATTGCAGCTTGTGCTTCGTGAGACTAATCCTTCTCTTTCATTTTTGCAGGAGCTGAAGAAGGTTTCTGCAGAGAAGCGTCTGGTGTTGGACACGGTGAACGAGGTGGGCAGCGCCCTCTTAGATCTGGTGCCGTGGCGAGCCCGCGAGGGCCTGGACCGCCTGGTCGCTGATGCCAACCAGCGCTACCGCCAGGCTGATGAAACCATCACTCAGAGGGTGCAGCTGGTACAAGCTGCCATCCAGAGGTCACAACAGGTACTGCAAGCGGTTTACCCTGAAATTTCCATTAGATTTGTCCGTTGTATTGTGAGCACTTAAATCTATAAACATTGACTCCTCCTTTCAGTACGAGGAGGCGGTGGATGCAGAGCTGGCCTGGGTTGGGGAGACAGAGCGTAAATTGGCGTCTCTGGGGCCCCTGAGCCTGGAGCCCGACGTGACGGTGGCCCAGCTGCAAGTACAGAGAGCCTTCAACATCGACATCATCCGACACAAAGACACTGTGGATCAGCTGCTCAGCACCAGAGACGACATCCTGGAAACCTGCAGTGACGCCCAGAAGGACGCACTGATAGTGAGTCCCGAGTGGTTGAGGGGAGATGGAGAACTAAGAGGTAGAGACTGAACATGAGCAAGTTTGTGTTCAACTTAATAACTTTATGTCTTTCTTCTTCTTCAGGTGAAGACAGACTCTCTCAGTGCTCGTTATGATGCAGTGAGCCAGAGCCACAGTGAGCGTTTCTCAGCTCTGGAGCAGGCCCAGGTTTTGGTCGCTCGGTTCTGGGAGACGTACGAAGAACTGGAGCCGTGGTTGGGCGAGACTGAAACCCTCATCACCCAGCTGCCACCACCAGCCATAGACACAGACGCTCTCCGACTGCAGCAGGACCAGATGAGGGTACGAGAGGATATGAAATCTGTTCTGTTTCAGCTTGTCTCTCATCACTGGCACTGCTGAAATGTGTATATCCTTTTCCGTGTTCTAAACTCCCTCTCCGTCCTTTCAATCGCTCTCCAGCTGCTCAGGGAATCTATTGCAGAGCACAAGCCCCACATCGACAAGCTGCTGAAGATTGGACCCCAGCTGGCCGAGCTCAGCCTCCAGGAAGGGGCGACGGTGACGCAGCGCTACTCCGAGGCCGAGAGACGCTACCTGGCCATCAAAGAGGGAGTTAAGGGTCGTGCAACAACCCTAGATGAGGCAGTGTCCCAGTCTGCACAGGTAAGACACGGAGGACAAACTGTTTACTGTTTATTGCTCGATTTGGGAAAATGTCTTTTAACTGCAGACTTAAGTCACCAGAAGGCTTCAACACAAGTTGTGTCAAAGTTAATTCAATAAACTTGAATTACATTTTGTGTATGGATTGACTTCATTTGTTAAACTACAAACCAAAGAATCTGTAAACTATAACTTGTAAATGCTGTTTGGCTCCGGTCCAGTGCAGTGACTTGTTAGATCGTGTCTGCAGCCTTAGACAAACCAGACTGATGTGATTACTGAGCAGCACGTCTGTGTTTGTGTTTCTGTTTGTCCTAAACTAAACAGTAATGAGGAATTATCGTGCAAAGTCAAGTTTTAGTTTGATTTGCTGCTTTATGGACTCCTTTCTTATTGTTTTAAAACATGTGTCTGGCAGTGTTCAGTCCAGTTTTCTTTACAGATATTTTACTTTCACTTTGCACTTCATCTCATGAGACATCATTGAATGGCCTGTGTGGCAGACTGAGTGCTGCCCTCGTCGATATTGCCTGTCTGTACTGTATGCATGTCTCTGATTTAACTCATTATGTTATTTCTCCACCCTCCGCCCCCCCCAAACCAACTCATGTATCGCTCCCTCTTTTCCTCCACCTGCACTCCATACTGTCCTCATCCCTCACTCCATCCTGAACCTCCCACCTCCTCGTCTCTCCTCCCTCATCCTGTAACTTAACCTTAATCTCCCTCATCATGTCCACCCCTCACCCCTGCATCCATCCCTCGTTTATTGTGGATGTGCTGTGTGTGTTGCACCCCCACCATCATTTTCTCCATCGTCACTGCTCACTGCAATCATCCAGCTGGTAGAGGTAAGATCACTGACTGACAACATCAAACTGGCACTCAGGCTGCGCTTAAACCACATGATTTGGTCGACCAATCAAATGGCACTAACCTTGTACTAGTCAATCACTAATCTAGTATTATGCAGACAGTTTATCTCAAATGGTAAAGACTGTCTGGAGTATTGCTGTGCTCTGATATTTGAGATTTCAGTTAAATCTGCATTTAATCTTTGTATGAGTCCAAACCATGTGTCTGCCAAACCTGAGTGACAATAAAGCTGACCTAAGTTTGTTGGGAAATGTCCACTTTGTGTATGTTTGTAGACTTAAATGAAGCCTCGTCTAAAAGTGAGACATGCTCTCCAGTACAGACTCGGCTTGATTTAGGTCCTTGAAACCAGTCATAGCAGCCTTTTGTATCACATGAAAATCTTTTCCTTGTAGCAGTAGTGATCAAGCAGTTACATTTCCCTCAGATGCATAAAAAGTTGTACCATGTTTGCTCCCCTGTCCGTTATGTCTTCTGTAGAGTGGATTAAAACTGGATTAGCAGCTCCTTCTTGTGTGGTACAGTAGATCAAGTCCAGTCCAGTCACACAACCTGGCTGACATGCTGAAGGTGCAATATTGAGATGTGAGATACTGCTGAAGGACTGTGAAGCTGTTCTGCGTCCTCTCGTTGAAATCTGATGTAACATTTATCAGAGAAAAGTTAATGCAGTGTGCCACAGATGGCTGACCACCCACGGAATATCTCAGTATTTTCTCACTTTCAAAATGTCACCCAGCTATCAAAAAACCCGAACTCAGCCCCCTCAACACAGTCCTCCTCCTACTCCTCCTCCTCCTCATAATACTGTTTTCCAACCGTCCCCAGTTTCACGACAAGATGGACCCCCTGTTGGAGACCCTGGAGGGGGCGGTCCAGCGGCTGCGGCAGCCTCCGTCTGTGGCGGCGGAGGTGGAGAAAATCAGGGAGCAGCTGGCAGAGCACCGAGCCCAGGGGCTGGAGCTGGACAAACTGCTGCCGAGCTTCTCCGCCCTCTGTGCCCGCGGAGAGGAGCTCATCGGACGAGCCGCTCACGACGATCCTGCTGCTCAGGGTGAGTGGCTGTGAAGTGTCTGACACACGGTTCATGTGCTGAACAGGGTGAGGGGCTTTACACAAACATGGAGGTTTATGGTTTTTAATAACTCACCTTTGCTGCACCTGTTCCATGTATTGATGAGCTGCTGTATATGTAGCTAGGAGTTAAAGAGAAGGACTTATCTAGCCGTTTATTCATTTCACAGTTAATTCATTGGGCTAACAGAATAGCTACCAACTAAACAGCTAAATTACTAAATAACTAACAGTGCTGCCAACTCTCGTAGGCATTCTTTGTGTGGCTATGATAATGCTAGCTATAAATATAACAAAACATTACACAGTCAAACAAAGCAGATTTTTCTGGTGTTTAAAGGGCATCAGAAATTGGATTGGTCCGAACAGAGAGGCAAACGTAACAGGCCTCAGTAATGTGGATGAAAAATAATAAAATCTTATTTTGGGCTCCAGTCCAATGATTTCAGTGACTGGACAGTCAACTGGCTAAAGGAGGGTGCTGTTTTACTGGCACAAAGCCAGTGAGCAGACCTTGTCAAACCTTAAAATGGAACACATTCAGTTCTGCATATTTCTCCCAACGCCACCACATTGTGAGACAAAACACACACATGCGTCTTTGTTACAGTGCCCTCTGAAGAGCTCTGTGCTTTGATACCCTGCAGCCCTCCACGCTTCATGGAAATGAAAGGCCCCAGTGTGCAGAGATAGTGGGAGTGGACTGATGAAAGACTAAACTTACCAGGACTGGACACTAGATAGCACAATTCAAACAGAGAAAACCTTCTTATTGCTCCTCTTGAAATGATCTCAAATAGATTCGACTGCATTGCTCAAGAAAGAAACCGAAGAGGATTTCCCAGAGAGATCCCACCAATGTTTCTGTCTGAGCCTCGTTAAACTCTGACTCCTCTCCCTGCTTTCCTCCAGCCGTTCGTTCCCGCCTCCTGCGTTTGCGCTCCCTGTGGGATGAGATCCGACAGCGAGCCGAGGAGAGGGAGGGGAAGCTGAATGACGTTTTGGACCTGGCAGGAAAGTTCTGGGCCGACGTGGCGGCGCTGCTGAGCACGCTCAGAGACTCCCAAGATATTGTGAAAGAGCTGGAGGACCCTGGCGTGGACCCCTCGCTCATCAAACAACAAATTGAGGCTGCTGAGGTACGGAGGCCGTGAGGGCGTGAGTGAATGTTGATGCTTTTTTAAAGTCTAAACAACTTAACGTGACGTCTCTCTAACCTGTGCTAGGCCATCAAGGCAGAGACAGATGGTCTCAGGGAGGAGCTGGAGTTCGTCAGGACCCTCGGAGCTGATCTCATCTTTGCCTGTGGAGAGACTGAGAAACCTGAAGTCAAGAAGACCATTGATGAGGTGAGAAGTCAATACCATGTGCCGTCATTTGCTTCTGAAACCATAAAAACATGTTTTGTTTTGTGGAGTTCTTCCACACGTTGACCCGCTAACATGATCCCTTTGTCTTTCTCCCAGATGAATGCAGCCTGGGAGGGTCTGAACCGGACGTGGAGGGAGAGGATGGAGAGACTGGAGGAGGCCATGACAGCGTCTGTGCAGTATCAGGATGCACTGCAGGTCTGTACATCAGAGTTAGTCTGTGTTTATAGTGAACTGGGCCTTTATTTATCGAGCGTAAGACGAACGCTCCACACGGTTATAATAATGCATTCTCTTAGAGAGTAAGTGTAACTGCAATATCATAATACTTTTCATGTATTGCACATGGTAGTACGTAGTAACTGTGATCTGTTTATGCTGGGTAATGTTAGCTTTTCATTTTTTAAGTAAAGCTTTGACGTATTTTTTCTTGTGTGATTTCCAGTCTATGTTTGACTACCTGGACAACGCAGTGATCAAGCTGTGTGACATGTCGACTGTGGGAACTGATCTGGGAACTGTCAAACAGCAGATCGAAGAGCTCAAGGTTGGCAAGAGAGTCTCATTTTTCCTCAATGTTGAACAAATCAGTCATTCATCAACACATAATCTGTATCTCTTGCATGATCCTTATTATTACTGGTTGTAATTTAAGTAGTTAAACGCCTTAAGGTCCATGATAATTCTGTGGTGGGAAGTTTGCATTGAAAGATCTGCTGCAAAACACTACAAATCTGTGTGAATTTGATATTCAGATTCTTAGAATTCTTAAAACACAATTTCTAGATGTGTCAAAAAACAAAACACAACTCATCTCCCCTCTCTTCACTTCTCTCTCCTCTCATCCCTCCATCCGCCCCGAGCAGCAGTACAAGGTGGAGGTTTACCAGCAGCAAATTGACATGGAGAAGCTCTGCCACCAGGGGGAGCTGCTGTTAAAGAAGGTGTCCGATCAGACAGACAGGGACATGATCCAGGAGCCGCTCACCGAGCTCCGACATCTGTGGGACAACCTGGGGGATAAAATCACCCACAGACAGGTAATTTAACCACGCGAGGCTGAAGAGTTGTCATCTACGTCCCTGAGTAACACGCTGAAATGAAACTGTTCAGGGGCATGTTATTCTGTAGCTGACCTCCAGCTCTTACTCCACTGTTTCCCTTGGGAGTTGACGATGTTGGTCCTAGTTGGCATTCTGGAGGATTGCATGTATCTGACAGCTGCTTTTCATTACAGCCCAAACATTTGAGTTCCTATTTATAAGCCCGACCTTGTGTCTTTCTTCCACCACAGCACAAGCTGGAGGCTGCTCTGCTGGCCCTGGGTCAGTTCCAGCATGCCCTGTCTGAGCTGCAGGCCTGGCTAAACCACACACACACCACTCTGGACACACAGCGACCGGTCAGCTCTGACCCCAAGGCCATTGAAATCGAGCTGGCTAAACACCACGTATGTCTTAGTTCTTTACAAACTGGAAAAAAAACTCATCTGTGTCTACATCTTGTGACTTCATCTTCTTCATCAGGTTCACACTGTAAATGAATCTGTTTGAAGAGAAGCTGTTTCTTTAAAAGACTTTGACTCTTAACTGTTTTGCTGTCACGGTATTGGTCAGTGATGGTTTTTTGTGTGTTTAAAACCCAACCGTGTCCTGTAGCCCCAAGGTAGTTTCTTTCCTCTCTTGCATTTACTGCTTGTTGCATCTCCATAGTCTGTGTAATGAATTTCCTTCTCCCTTCTCTCTGTCCCAGGTTTTGCGTAATGATGTGCTATCCCATCATGCCACGGTGGAGACTGTGAACGGTGCTGGCGCTGAGCTGCTGGAGTCCTCTCCTGGCGACGAGGCCAGCCACCTGAGGGACCAGTTGGATCATCTCAACCAGAGCTGGGAGAGCCTTCTGCTCAAGACCCAGGAGCGGCAGAAGCTACTGGAGGCCGCCCTGCACCAGGTACTGTGAGGAAGAAGACAGGGTTAGAAAAAGAGACTGGAAGCAGTTTTAATAGCTGCTGGGGTGGTAATGTTTTCAGGATTTCTTAATGTGCAGCTTAAATAATTAATCTCTACCCATTTCTACCCCTCCCTAACCTGATTCTGTGTAGGCTGAAGGCTTCCATGGCGAGCTGGAGGAGTTCCTCCAGTGGCTGAGGAGGACGGAGAGCCAGCTGTCTGCTGCCAAACCAACAGGCGGTCTCCCTGAAACAGCCAGGGAGCAGCTACAGCAGCACATGGTAACAGAGGGTCACATTACACCTTTATGCTCATGCACAACACACTTAAATACACCTCCTCTGCAATTCTGCTTCGTTCGGCGTTGAGCTCACATGAGGACCTGTCCGGAGAGGCCACACAGTTTAATGAAGGCTGGGGGCCAAGAGAGCTCACTGTAAAACAAACACTCATGTACAAAATAAGCCAGTGTTCAGGTCTTAAGGTGTGACCTTGTTTACCGCCATTATAAGCTCTATAAGCTGATTTGTGTTACGACAACCTTCTATTAAAATATGTTACTGTATCTATATATCATATTTGATGATGTTGCTGTACTTGCATGGTATACTTGATTGAATACACTTATTTTAAGTCACTTTGGATAAAAGCATCAGCTAAATAAATGTAATGTACTACAGGTATTGTACCACCCAAGCACTGAGCAGATGCTCTCTGCAGTATTAGCTTACACATGCTCTTCTGTTTGCACAGAGACACTTGGTATATGGTGACTATGAAACTTTAATAGCTCCCATTGTTCTGAACCAACCAGTGAGGCACAACAAAGCTCACCTTTAGCATCAGAGTGTCAGTTCATATTTGTGTCTTCTCTGCCTGCAGGAGCTTCAGGCGCAGCTGACTCAGCGAGCAGACCAGTACCACCGTCTGCTGGATCAAGGAGAGTCCATGCTGCTGGCTCGTGGAGGAGAGGAGGCGGGACCCGGGACCACCCAGACCCAGCAGAACCTGAGCATGCTGCAGAACAAGTGGGCCAGCCTCAACACCAAGATAGACGACCGCAGGGTAAGACTGTGACACGTGGAGAAGGTTTTAGTACTCTGTCCTGCTCTGCTCTTCACTTAAATTATCTTTGACTATGAATCTTAGTATGTCCTCAGTCCTCACTGTTACTGAGACACTCAGTCGTGCTCATTGTTTTGTTAAACTCTGAACTTTCCAGGCAAAGCTGGAGGAGGCCGTTTCCTTGGCAACAGGTTTCCAGACCTCTCTGCAGGACACCATCAACTGGCTGACGCAGGCTGAACAGACCCTGAACATGGCCCAACCCCCAAGCCTCATTCTGGACACCGTCCTCTTCCAGATCGATGAGCACAAGGTACTGAACCTGCTCCAGCTGTTAGAGACGTGGTTAAGAGGCCTGTTTTACTTGGAAGCATTTCATTTTGTCAGTTTTGTTTCTGTTTTCAAAGTATGACGTCAACTAAAAATTGTGCAGTACTGTAGCCGTCATTACTTACTCATCTTCTGTATGGTCTAAGCCGTCATCCCATTTCTCTAAGTCATTGCATGTGTTCCGGTCTGTCTGCCCAGGTGTTTGTGAATGAGGTGAACACCCACAGAGAGCAGGTCCTGGCTCTGGAGAAGGCCGGCTCTCAGCTTCGCTTTGCCAGCCTGAAGCAGGACGTCGTTCTCATCAAAAACCTGCTGCTCAGCGTCCAAGCCCGCTGGGACAAGCTGGTCCAGCGATCATTGGACCGCGGCCGACACCTCGATGAGGCCCGAAAACGCGCCAAACAGGTACTGAAGTGATACAAGGGTGATAAGATTGTGATTAAGTGCTGATGTTGTCCCAGACAGACCACGGACACATGGTTGATATGAGTTGTGTTTTGGAAATGGAAAGTTATATTAATGAAATGAAACTCAATGTAAGGCATTCTTGGTGATGCTCTCAGCTAAAATGAATAGATTTAAGAGACTTTTTTGCAGCTTAATTGATCATAAATCCAAGTTCTCAACATGTGATTTTATAGAAGAGACCTGAGTTGATATGAACCTTTTTCACCTTCAGAGTATGTTTGTATTAGAATATCAATCTGAAAGTCTGTAACTGTCTTTCTTCAGTTCCACGAGGCCTGGAGGAAGCTGACAGACTGGCTAGAAGAAGCCGAGAAAAGACTGGACTCAGAGCTGGAGATCTCCAACGAGCCAGACAAGATCAAAGTCCAGCTGACCAAACACAAGGTAACCATGAACACTTCTTCTATGCACACGTACTGAAATGAGATCATTATTTCCATTTTTCTTTTTTGTTGTTTCCATCTACAAATGTTTTTTTTTTCCTCCTTTTCTCTGCCTGTCCAGGAGTTTCAGAAAGCTCTGGGGTCGAAGCAGCCGGTTTACGACACCACAGTGAGGTCTGGTAAGGCCATGAGGGACAAGGCTCAGCTGCCCGCAGACACCCAGAAACTGGACCACCTGGTGGGAGAGGTCCGTGACAAGTGGGACACCGTCTGTGGCAAGAGCGTAGAGAGGTAAAGAGGATGAGGGATGGACAAAGAAGCTCTCTCCAGCTGTTATTTACAGATGTGACATATGGAACATGAGCTATGATAATCGACCGCTGTCTGTCTTCTCTCCCCCATCTAGACAACACAAGCTGGAGGAGGCTCTGCTGTTCTCAGGCCAGTTCGCAGAGGCTCTCCAGGCTTTGGTGGACTGGTTGTACCGGGTAGAGCCTCAGCTGGCTGAGGACCAGCCCGTCCATGGAGATCTGGATCTGGTGTCCAACCTCATGGACTCACATAAGGTGTGGACATTAAAGAGAACTGTGCTTGTTAAACATGTATGAGATGATAAGAAATTCCTTCTTAAATATCTTTGGAATCAGAGGAGATTCTGAGTCTGACGCCACACATACCTGCAGTGTCCCTTCTCCATATAATGTCTAATGTCTAAACCTGCAGGCTTTCCAGAAAGAGCTGGGTAAGAGAACCAGCAGTGTTCAGGCTCTGAAGCGCTCAGCTCGGGAGCTGATGGATACCGGCCGCGATGACACAGCGTGGGTCAAAGTTCAGCTTCAGGAGCTCAGCAACCGCTGGGATACAGTGTGCGCCCTGTCAGTGTCGAAGCAGACCCGCCTCCAGCTGGCACTCAAACAGGTCAGAGAGGACGTGACGCTGCTTTTTTAAGTCAAACAGATAGTGCACAGGACATTACTAAAGACCTCTCCCTGTCTTCTTCCCACCTCCCTCAGGCGGAGGAGTTTCGTACCGCAGTGCAGGTGCTTCTGGAGTGGCTCTCTGAGGCGGAGCAGACGCTTCGTTTCCGAGGCGTCCTTCCGGAAGAGGCGGAGACTCTGCAGGCGCTGCTGCACACACATCGTGATTTCATGGGCACCGTGGAGGAGAAGAGGACGGACGTCAACAAGGCTGCTGGCATGGGAGAGAGCATCCTGACCGTCTGTCACCCCGACTCCATCACCACCATCAAACACTGGATCACCATCATCAGGGCGCGCTTCGAGGAGGTGAGGCAGGGAGGGCTCAGTCAGCGCTTCGAAACTGGTTTCCATTTGCATTAATTAGACACATGCTTAACTAAATATTTGATATCCGAGCTTAGATATTGTTTTGAAGGTTGTGTTTTCAACATTTTAGCTTTCAGATTTGGGATTTTGGAGCAACTGCTTTTGTGAACCTCACAAATAATGACATCATGACAAACCAGGTAGAAATATCTGATATTAATCAACACCTTTGCTCTACAGGTGCTGACGTGGGCCAAACAGCACGAGCAGCGGCTAGAGACCGCTCTGACCGAGGTGCTCAACAACGCCAACCTGCTGGAGGAGCTGTTGTCATGGCTACAGTGGGCTGAGACCACATTGGTCCAGAGGGACACAGAGCCGCTTCCTCAGGACATCCCACAACTCAAAACACTCATCACAGAGCACCAGGTGGGTTTTCCCTCTGGCCTCACTGACTCATCACATGTTTGTGTGTTTTAATGCAAAGCTGCTGGTGTTTGTTCTGTCCATCAACAGTCGTGTTGTCCGGCTTACTCACGGCATAGCTGACTCACTGCTGGTGTTTGTTGTTCTCAGATGTTTATGGAGGAGATGACGAGGAAGCAGCCAGATGTCGACAAAGTGACAAAGACCTACAAAAGAAAACCAGCCGAGGCTCCCGGCAGCCTGGCTGAGAGGAGAGGAGCTCGTAAGTCACCTGTGTTTGCCTTTTAGTGAACAAATATTATCGTCTCCCACTTTTTTGGCCATAGCAGAAGTGCGTGTGGTAGAAACGTGCAAGTTCCTCGTCTGTGACAAAGCGGATTTGTTAACTCTTTGCTTCCTCTACAGGCAAACACCAGCAACAGCAGCAGCAGCAGCAGCAGGCGGCCATGCAGCTCTCTGGAGGAAACCCACGACTCAACCAGCTCTGTGCCAGGTGGCAGCAAGTGTGGCTGCTGGCTCTCGACCGCCAGCGCAAACTCAACGATGGCCTGGACAGACTGGAGGAGGTATCTTTCTTGTCAATTCAACATCATTAGAGCTCAGATTTAGAAATAAACCATAAAAGTTAAATCCCAATGAAAGATAACTGGGACGAACGTTCACTTTCTCTTCTGTGTTTTCAATTTTCAGCTCAAAGAGTTTGCCAACTTTGACTTCGATGTGTGGAGGAAAAAGTACATGCGCTGGATGAACCATAAGAAGTCTCGTGTCATGGACTTCTTCAGACGCATTGACAAGGACCAAGACGGAAAGATCACGCGGCAGGAATTCATCGATGGCATCCTGGCATCAAGTAGGTTATGGGTGACCACGTGTTTGGTTGTAGGGATGGTTTGTTGTGACCTGGAGACGTTAAATGACATGAGTTCCTGTTGTCCGTCTCTACAGAGTTTCCCACCAGCAAGCTGGAGATGACAGCAGTGGCAGACATCTTTGACAGGGACGGAGACGGTTACATCGACTACTACGAGTTTGTTGCCGCTTTGCACCCCAACAAGGACGCCTACAGACCCACCACTGACGCTGATAAGATAGAGGATGAGGTACGACAAATGATGCGCGCAAAGGAGCAAACATGAAGTTATGATGAGGTTTATGGTGTGACGTTCATACGATGCGCTGCCAGCCACAGGAGAGACAGCCTTTGGACGGGTCCAGTGATGTCCTCATGGTTGTTAGTCTGAATGCAGTTATTGACATGTTGTTTGTTGTTGTGCAGGTGACTCGGCAGGTGGCCCAGTGTAAATGTGCCAAGAGGTTCCAAGTGGAGCAGATAGGAGAGAACAAGTACCGGGTAAGTTCAGCTCACTTTGGTTGAGTTTAACACAGACTGTATTTATAGAATAAACTGTTGTACAAACTGTAACGCATCCTTCAGATAATGTTTAAGACCTGGGTCAAAGGGAATTTGCAAATGCTTGTTGGTTATTTTTTCTTCATGCTTAAATTAGCAGACATGTATGAACTGTACAGCAGGTCAACTTAGATGGCTGTGATTGTGATTGAATGTGTTTTTCTAAACCAAACTTCACTCTCAAGTCTGGAGTCGTTCTGACAGCTCCTCGTTGCTAAAATTGAGCACTTAACAACACTAAATGAAATAAGGGAGTTGCTATTAGTCCAAAGTTCTTGTTCTTGTAGTTAGTCATGGTGAAACTATGCAAACCAAGAATAACTTTTACAGTCGGACAGAAAAGAAGTTACTTTGCAAACACTGTTTGACCCAGTTTTTATTAATGGACAGTTTATTATTAACTGGCTGTGTCTTCACTCCTCCATCAGTCACCATTTAACTTCTCAACATACCTTCACAGCATTCCTGTGTGTGTCCGTCTCACATCATGACCTCATGGTGTATTTATAAGAGCATCAATTGCCTGTATCGTAACATCTCATTCCATGTCATCATAACGCTGAAATAACGTGTTCACAGCGTCTCACAGCCTCCAGGATTGTCATCTGAGCTGTCTTTGTCATTAATAAAACCATGTAAACATGACTGCATAGCCGCACACTGGGCTGCTGGGTATGACAGGATCAGCTGAGCGACTGCAGGCAGTGAGGTGGTGTTCAAAGCAAGCCGCTTTAAAGACCTTTTATTCAAACTCAACCATGACAGAAACCCGTAACACCAAACGAGTCAGACTAGGAGGTAGTTTGGTCTGGACTGATCCTCACATTCACTTATTTGTTCATGTTTTCTTCTCTGAGCACCAGAAAGGATCAATAACAGCGAAGACGACAGTTCGTTATAGTTGGAAAATTTGATTATTTTGATGTAAAAAAAGAAGCTTCATTCGAGAACCTCAGTAGAACTTTTAATGGAGATGTCATTCAGAACGCTCTCAGCCTTCGTTTTGTGGGAGTAAAAAAGTCGTTTCAAACCTTCAGGAGCTTCAGTGATTTCAGAGCTCTCCCCAGCCGTCTGTGTGTGCATATGCAGCATTTTACAGTGGTCATAAACGCATTTCTGACAGCTTTCTGCAGCACACGCTGGATCACCCATCACTTCCACCGCTGCAGTGTGTGTGTCCACTCCATCATTATCCACTGGGTAATGATATCCAGTGTCTGACTGCAGCACACTGGGGGTACTAATTGTGCACCGATTTGTTTTTGTGCGTCTGTGCTCGTGTTTGTGTCTGGCCTCACTTTTCTTCACTGTCTCTGTCTTCACCTCCATCCAGTTTTAAGAAGCTGCCATAACATCCACAGGCCTTCATGTCCACTGCATCTCACAGCTTACACAACTAACTCTGAGCTCAGATAACAGAAACACACGATGAAATTCAACCGTTTTAGAAGCAGCTTTGTAAGGATGCTGTACTCAGATAAATGGTTTCCATTCATGCCTCACAGACCTCAGTTATCAGTACATGTTGTTTCACTCTTGCTCTGTTTCTTTCTCCTCGTGTTCCTGTGCTGCGTGTCTACCGGATTTATTGTAGTTCTTCCTCGGAAACCAGGTAAAGTGTCTGCCGCTGCTGTGATTGGACGTGTGAAATCTGCTCCCCGACTCCCCACCAATGGAGTGCTGTCCATCCTGCTTTCACACACTTAAAAAAAAAAGCCTTTTGTTTGTTGCTGTAGTTCCATATTTATAGATAATTGGAAAAAAAAAGAAAGTCAAAAGAAGACGCACTCCATTGTGGCTTTGCAACGTGTAAGCAGGTTTCACCCTCCAGTTATGCTCCTGCTGTGATTTGTTTGGTGTTGAGAGTGACAAATTGCACAATGTGCAGCAGGCGACAGTGACATGGCTGAAGTGGTAATTAGTGGTTAGGTGATATATAGTGTGCTTTGGACTGAAACTGGGAAGCAAATCAAGCTGCTTGGAGAGAAATCCAGAAAAATCCTTCTGTGCTGGTATCGCTTTGGAGTTCTGCTTCGCTGGGCGGTTTGAACAATTTCTGGAAAGTTGAAAAGACTGAAGATAAAATGTGATTTCTACTTGGGTGGCTGGGTGTGTGTAGTTCTGTCAGTGCATGGTTTCTCTGTCGTTGCATGGAGTAGAACAGAGCATCTGCTCAGATTTGGTACACGGCTGCTCGCTGTGATGCTTTGAATCATTTAAAACTCATCAATCGATCTATCAGGTATTGTTTTACTCACTGACTTTGTCTTTCTTCTCTCTCACTCTTTGGCTTACTTCACCTCCCTTTCTGCCCATTTTTACTTTTCCCTCGTCCTCCTCTCTTCTGTGTTCCACTGTGTCCCCTCATCTGTTGTCCTCTTTTGTCCTCGTCCCTCTCTGTCCCTTCCTCCTTCATTATTTTATTATCTCTTCAGTTCGGTGACTCTCAGCAGCTGCGTCTGGTGAGGATTTTGCGCAGCACAGTGATGGTGAGAGTTGGAGGTGGTTGGATGGCTCTGGACGAGTTCCTGGTCAAAAATGATCCATGCAGAGGTGAGTGACGTTTACTCACACACACACACACACACACACACACACACACACACACACACACACACACACCTCCTTCCTCCTCCTCTGTCTCACCTCCTTTGATTGACATGCAGTCACCAGAGCCCGACTGATTGTGGATTTTTAATCATTTTTGAAAATTATCTCGTAAATTTGGTTTAAGTGAATTGTGGCCAAAATAATCAGAACATTTAACAGCTGAAAGATGAAGTTTAACAACAAACAAACAAACAGTAAACTTCACTGGAAATGAAATTGGTGTCAATAGGAACGATAAACCAGATAGATAGATAGATAGAATAATGAATATTACGTACAGGCATCACACCATGCTGATACCTGCGATGATGATGGTGTTGAACTATTCCTTTCAGGATGTAAGTCAGGATATGGTTAGCCTAGCTTAGCATAAAGACTGAAAGCGGGGGGAAACAGTTAGCCTTGCTCTAATAAAATACCAAAACCTTTAAAGCTAACCAGTTCACACATTGTTAGTTTAAAACAAGTATCAGTATCAGCGCTGGGCAGTGGGGTGATTTTGGTGGAGTGACCTCAGTTGGATCAGCCCAGAAGACTTCTTTACACACAGGAACACTCAGGACCTGTGAGGTCCGATGAAGAGAGTTTCTGACTTCCCACATCAGGTTCTGGAGGCCGACAAATGCACAAACTTCTTCAATGTCTGCATGTTAGGAGCATGTTTACTTTGAATGTATGGGTCACATATCAGACAGTCGGGCTCTAACACAAACACACACAACTCTTTCTGAAAGCAAACACGCCTCCTGCTCCGAGCTCCTCACATCTCCACCACCCAACATAAGTGAGTGACAACCCCCAGATTAAAGGAGCACAGTGGAGGAAAGCACGCCGGCGAAACTGACTCAAGTTTGTCAAGTTGTCTGTCAGCAGGTGATGCGGTGGTCTCACTCCGGTGCCGTCTACAGTCGGTGTTTTTGTTCCTCTCTCCATCTCCTCCTCCTCCTCCTCAAACCTCGTGTCCCCTCTGAGCCCGCCCTCTGTCAGCCCTCAACCACGTCACCATCTGACCTGTTTTATTTCTGTACATGCTCGGCCGACTCTCTCTCTCCTCTCGGCCTCTGTCCTGTCTGATTTTTTCATTCTCTTTTAAATAAAACAGTAGTATTGCATGGTGCATGGTCCTCAGTTCTCTTCCTCCCCCTCTCTTTCTCCCTTTTTCTCTTTCCTCAGTGCAACATCCAGGACTTAAGATTCTCCGCTCCGATTCCAGTAGCTCCATCTCATCTCGTATAGGTTGGACTTCTCCTCTCTCTCTTATGCTTTCACTCTCTCTCTACCTGTCTGTCCTTCCTCTCCTGGACTCTCTCTTCCAGATCTCTTCTCCTTTCTTGTTCTCTCCCATCTCCATCTTTTCTTCTTCTTTGGTTTGTTGGTTTGGCCTTGTTGCTGTGCCTTGCTGACTGTGAACACCTGACTAACGTTATGTCTCCCCACTGTTCTGCTCTTCCTCTCCCCGGCTGTCGCCGCTCACACCAGCTCTGATATCCTGACCTGTTTCTTTTCAACCCATTTCAGGGGTCACTGACACTCGTCCGGGCCCCCCGTTGGTCGGCTGTGTGTGTGTTTACCGTCTGTGTGACTGTGGAGGAGTCGTTTTGCTGTGCTTGTGTGTGTGCATGAGTGTGTTTAGAGTTTCCCAGAGGTGATATCTGTGTGTGTGTGTGTGTGTGTGTGTGTGTGTGTGTGTGTGCGACTCTTCATTCCACCACGAGCATGCTGTTTTTCACATTGTCTCTTGTGTCTCTTAGTGACAGTCACTCCTGGCTATTTCTGCTGCCGAGGTATCTACACTTCCTCTCTCCGCTTCTCTGTCACTCCATCTCTTTCACTCTCCCTCCATCCGTCTGTCCAGCTGTCAGTCTCCATCTTTAACCACAGCTGTCCTCTGTGTGTCTATATGTGTGTGTGTGTACCGTTTCTAACTGCGGTCAGGTTTGTGTGTTCAGCATCGATGTCAGTCTTGTCTGTGTGCCACATGTTTGCCTCATGCTTTCCTCACTCACAACAAGGCAGCATCTGGCCAACCCCTGGTCTTTATATTTTATTTTCAGATTTTTTTAATTATGAAATCAAGATGGCCGAATTTTACAAGGTGAGCTAATAATAGAGACATGGGTGGTGATGCTCAGCAGAAAAGAAGAAGAAGAATGAATAAAACTTTAGAATTTCAAAAAACATGGACGTGTTTTCATGTTACACTGAACACTGCTTATATACTTATCTTCTTTTTTTAGTTATTTTTCCAGTTTAAGCCCAAATTAAAAAAGAAAAATTCTCCTGACATCAGCGTAAAGAGACAGTGAGCGTCTAAGACCTGGGCGTGGCCAGCCTTGGTTTCTAATAACGCTAGCTTCCAACGCGGCTCCTTTAAATGTGATGGCTGGTTGGTGGGAGACACAATTACAGGGTGCACCTGGCTGGCTGGCGTTGAGGGGGGACGTAATTGCAGGGTGCACCCGTTTAATTGACCGGCCTTGATGGTGGCCATGAGGCTAGGAGTTGCACTGCTGCTACAGCTAGCTGCAGCTCTCTTCTCCTCCTCCGTCTTTCCCTCGAGTCCTTTTACACTATTTTCACTCCTTTCACTTCGTTTCTCTTCCATGCTTCCTCTGAATCTGTCTCTCTTCTCTTCTTCTTTTGTGTTTTTTTAACCCTCTCTCTCTCTCTCTCTCTCTCTCTCTCTCTCTCCCTCCCTCCCCCTCTCTCTCTCTCTTTGTGGCTGGCTTCTCCAGGCTTGTTGTTGTCTGCTGGGGCTGCTGCACTACTTTCTTGTCCGAGAATGCTGCTGAGTGTCTTTTGAAGAAGGGAGAAACCCTGAATCTCTGGGCTCTCTCCCGCTGAGCATAAGCCAGGCATGACCCCCCCCTCATATATTTATACACGTTCTGTGTATACGCAGCAGAGCTGAGATGCTCCCTCGCAGCAAGAAGCGAAAATGAATTCAACTGGAAGAGCTTGTTAAAAACGAGAGAAGAGAGGCTGTGCTTTTGCTCCCACCACCCCTCAGACGTTGTACAGCAAATACGCAATGAACGTGTGTGTGTGTCACTCAGTGAAATGACATTTTTCACAACTGGAGACACTTGGCATTGCTTAAAGGGATGGTTCAGCATTTTGGGAAATGTGTTAACAGAGAGCCGAAGTCACAGCGTCACGTTTGTGCGAAGTTCTGTTCCACTAGCTCCTTTCTTCAGTCACGAAGCAGGAAGATGAAACGTGTTCCTGGTGTTTGCTGGCATCCACAACAGCATTTTCCACCAAAACTTAAAACCATTTCAACAAAGTAAAATGAGCAGAGAAACAAGAAGAGCGACCCGGCCCTCGACCTCCTCTGAGCTGAAAGAAATAGAGCCGAACACCTCATAGTTCCCATTTTTAATGCTGGCTGATGTTTCGAGTACGAAGCTTCTTCTTCTTCTTCAGACGTGAGGTCGTGATCTGCGGCAGTTATCCCATGAAGAGCTCACAGCATGTTGAGTAGTGTTTGTTAAAGTCGAATAAACAGCAGTATTAGATGTAAGTGACCCACAGGACAGATTGTTATCAGCGTTGCTGTGAGTGTCAGTGGGATTTTGAGCTGTTTTCTTTCTCGTGGAACAGATCCTGTGAGATCAGTGGTCTTCGACTCTCTGCTCGCTTTCTTTCAGGGCTCACATGCTCGGCTGATTCACGGCCGGTCGCAGTGACGACCTGTCAGTGAACTTTAAGTCTCGGCGGGAAAACGAAGCAGCAAATTTCTCAATATGTTGAACTGTTCCTTTAAAGATATAATCAGCACTCTGTTAGCAGCTTTTTGACTCTCTTGCTGAGAAAATAATCTCTCGAGTACAGAAAATGTTTTCTCTGGCCCTGAACAAGCAAAGACCTGTGGAGCTGTTTGATGAATCTGTCTGCAGCGATGACAGCGTGTCTCCAAAACGTGTCCACAAATGTGGACGACCTGCTGACTTTCGTTGCGTATCGAATTGATTGATTTAGTCCTATTTTTGCACTCAAACCAAACGCACTCGCTCACCTCTCCCCTTCAAATCAACTCAACCAAAGTGCACTTACGACCCCCCCGAACCCCCAAACCCCACCCCTCCAAACACCCGCTCTGCACTCTCAAATGAAACATGCACGGACTCTGACGTCTGCAGCCAAAGGAAGCACTGACTCTCTCCCTCACCCTGCTCGCTGCCTCTGCCGCCCCCTGCTGGAGGAAAACTGCAGGCCGACACAAACCAACCAACTCAGTGATCTTTTCTGTTTCTCTTCAGCTCGCGGTCGCACCAACCTGGAGCTGAGGGAGAAGTTTATCCTTCCTGAAGGAGCGTCTCAGGGTCTGGCTGCCTTCCGCTCCCGGGGTCGACGCTCGAAACCGGGCTCCCGCAACGCCTCGCCCACCCGCTCCTCCTCCTCGGCCTCCCACAGCGGCGCCTCCCTGCCCTCCGCTCCCTCTGCCCCCGCCACGCCGACAGCCTCCGCATCATCCAGGGTGAGGGCTGACGCCACTGTTTTAACACTCAGGCAGGATCTTGACATATAAAACAGTCAGACAGCTTAAATCAGCTATTTTAGCTTTATTTTTTTCATCGTGCATTGACAGGTTTGTTTTCCACTTAATGGTCACTCAGTACATTACATTAATCAATAATTAATCATCGATTTTACAACCTTCACTTAAACAAGTTAAGAGCTTGTGTTCACACTGAGATTAAACACAGAAGACAGCATGGTTAAAGACAAACCCAACAAATCAAAGAAAATGAGAGCCAGCACTTTTTAACACTGAGGCAAAAAACGATGTGCCGGTTAAATAAAAACTGCAGGAAAAACTAAAGATCACTTTAAGAATCTTCCATCAATTCATCAAGCATTCAGCTGCATTAAAGGAAAACTCCACCGTTTGTACACAGTAAAGTCTGTTTGTAAGTCTGGAGCAGCATTTGTGATAAAAACATGAAGCCTAACTACCTCAAGTGATGTCACTTGAGTCAACATCAGCTGGAGCTGAAGACTTGAAAAAAAAAAAAACAAAGTCCGTCATCTCTGTAGCCGCTCCTCATCTCTGCTTGATCTTATCTTATCTTACCTTATCTTATCATGATGCTAGAGGCTCAAGGCTACAGTAGCCACTACTAGCATAGCATTGTGGGAAATGTAGGCACCAGATTTTGGGTCTATTGCATTGATTTGGGTCCTGATTCTGTTATTAGTGCAATAATGTTGTACAGTAGTTAGAGCTGCAACATTTAGTTGATTAGTCGATAGAAAGAAAATTAATTGGCAACTTTTCTGAGAATCAATTAAGAGTTTGAGTCATTTTTCAAGCAAAATGTGAACAACTTGGTCGTTGCAGCTTCTTAAATCTAAGGATTTGCTGCTTCTCTTTGCCATTATGATTGTAAATGAAGTGTTTTGGTGATAAGCATTTTCACGTCTTACAGACTAAATGATTAATTGTGAAAATGATCAGATTAATTGATACTTGCAGCTCCATTTTTAGTGCAATACTAAATCACCGGAGTCTCTCTCTCATTAATAGGAAACAAGAATCTGTGCAGAGTCATAAAAGTCAAACTTTAAGTGTGTTTTGGTCTTAAATGGCTGAGAATAAAACATTGTGAAGTTATTTTGTTTTCCTCCTTTGAAGGGAAAGTAGCCTTTTTATTTGTTCTGTAGTGTAAGATGACACTCATACATCACCACAGGTGTCACGCTCACCTTCTGTTGCGTGTTTGAGGCCGTAACGTTGAGCAGAAACGTCGTCATCGTCAGGTCAAACGCTCATCAGACGCTCATCAGACGCTCATCTCGCGCTCTCTGTTATCGCTCAGTCAGACTGTGTGTAGACATCAGTGTCGCCGTCGTCTGATGTTAGTGATGTTTTTCATTTGTCATCTGATTTCTGTGTAAAAGCATTCAGTCAGTGTTGAGTTTGTCCGCCTGTGTGTGCGTGTGTGCGTGCATTGTGTTTGTGGGTTTGTGTTGCACATTGTTCACTTGTTGTCATCCTCCTGTTGTTATTGTCAAAAATCACCACATCCTTAACTGTGATTTTTATTTTTTGCTCTTGTTTCTTTGTTGTGTCTTTCATCTTCTTCCCCTCGCTCCTGTCATTCAAACCCTGCTGACCTGCCTTCAAAATGTCCTCCCTGCATTGTTGGGTTGTCTTAAAAAAAAAAAACACAAAAACACGCCGCGCTGCCTTCCCTCCCTCCAAAACTCCTCCCTCCTGCGTTTGCTTCTCTCTGTGGCTGCTTCGCTCTCCCTCTCCTGCACCCCTCCTGCCCTCCTTCTTGCCTTCCTTCCTTCCTTGCTCCCTTCCCTTCCTCCCTCCAGTCCTCCCATACTCACTCGCGTGACTATGCCAAGCCCTGGCTGGCACACAGTAAAACTCCAACGCCAACCAAGTGCCACTGCTGCCCAGACCTCGGCCACACCGCTCCTGGGCACGAGGTAACACACTCACCCCACCCACCCACCCACCTCCCTGTCCCACCCACCCCCCA